>JASANF010003694.1:0-38208 GCA_030248245.1 Trissonchulus sp. WLG1_4 | reverse complement strand
TCATTTTTTTCTCAAATTCACAATAATTAGGGTAAAAATTTTCAAATCATATAGCAAAATTGTGAAACAATTTTGACGCAGTAGGGGTGTGAATTCGTAATGTCCAGTCGTTGGTTTCTGTGGCTTACCCAAAAAAATTTCCGATACGTCTCCAGTTGCCTAAATTCGGCCAAAATTTACAAAAATCTCCAATTTTTTTTGGGGGCTGCCGCCCCCAGACCCCTGCAACTTTGTGATTCAGTGATGTTGCATTTTTAAGGTGTTTTGCAAGTGTTAAACTTGCTAAAATGTGCATTTCAACCCATTACGAAAAATCGAAGTCATTCTCCCCCGGTCCCCGAAATTTTTTTCTATGTACACCACTGTCTTTCGAAAACATCATGACGCAGCAGTGCAGCACATGTAGTAACGCAGCTTAAGAATGTAGTAAAAAGTTCGAATAATGTAAAAAAAATTTATGCCGTATCCCCCCCCTTTTTTGAGGTCACGGTCCGCCCCTGCCCGTTACAATGGTAGGTAGGGCAAGCAAGTCAACTTGTGGACAGTGAATTCCCCTTTAACGTCACTACAAGTGAGGGCCCGCTGTGTAGACCATTTCCACTTTGACACAAAAATTCTGGTCTTCAACATTTGCAGTGAATAAATTATTGAGCATTGTCGACTTACGGAATCGTTAAATATATCTGGTTCCGAGCTATTTTGTGGCAGCCAAGTGTCCGAAATGGATGGCTTGACGTTGCTGAATGTTTTACGGCAGCAGTGAAACAGGGCATAACTGAAACAAAAAACTAAACTTTGTGGAAACTAAAAAAACTGATTATTTTCTATGCCCCAGAAAGCGATCGAACAAAGCTATGTTCAGATTCGCTTTTTTCATGCGTTGAAGAATAGCCAGGCTCCGAATCATTTGCCAAAACAAGAGTATGCCTTAAAAAAATTGAT
The DNA here is from genome assembly GCA_030248245.1 of Trissonchulus sp. WLG1_4. NCBI lineage: Eukaryota > Metazoa > Nematoda > Enoplea > Enoplida > Ironidae > Trissonchulus > Trissonchulus sp. WLG1_4. The sequence goes on along the minus strand of JASANF010003694.1, from coordinate 37,266 downwards.
GCGGTATATAACGACTACTCACCGAAATACTCAGCTTATGGTGTTTGAAATTTCAATCGGCGCACGCACGAGGAATAATACTCACTTTACCTTCCATATTATAATTTACTTTAAATTTTAATTCAATTGCATAGACTAACACACGCTTTCGAAGATCACTGCTTAGTTAACTTTAAATTTTCCACTGAACCTACCACTCCAAAAATAGACACTATTCATTACACTCGTCACTCACAACAGGGAGGAGGGAGGGGGGAAATTCTGAAATTTTATTCAAGAAACTTCTTCATGCGGCACACTCATGTATGGACTGCGAGTACATATTCATTCCTGTCGGTATACTAAAGTCTGCTAAAAAATAGATGCGCCACTTATTTTATTGGCATGACTCCTGCGACTATATACATGCTGTACTCTTGATAATCAAAATCTATTCATTTCGGAACGAAATCACAGGTTTCATTTTCTCAAGTGGTGTGGTGTAATTATTTTTTGTCAGACTTCGGCGCAAAAAGCAAGCATTCGTAATTGGTAGCTATCGTAGTCGTACGTTTAGGTAATAGGTCACATTTACTACAGCAGGTTTAAACTTGCTCAATGCAACAATCAAGTGCCAATATTAATATTTGTAAACAACCTATCAAGGTTACTGTCTTCAGGCTTAGCACTATTATACGTTTGGCCTTTCGATGCTCACGTGAAAGCCCGGTGTGTACAGAAATTATCATTTCGCTCCAGTTCAAAATGAAAACATTACGTCAAGTACATACATACATGGGTAGTTGTGGAATGCAGGTCAAGTTAAGGTAACGCACAGTAAGCCGAAAAGCAAATTAGGCTAAACTTCTCATGTGAAGTGGAACCGCAAGGTTTGGCCACTCAAAGTTGAAAATCAGATTCATGATCTCGTTTTTTTGCAGTGACTTGCACTTTTTTATCCTCGTACATCTGTTACTCGATTTTAGGACATTATTCATCATCTAAGGTTTCTGGTTCGTTCAGGGGTTTCGGCAATACATACATAATGCTTAGGGCAATCTGTTTTCTTTAGTGTAAGAGGCAACAAAATAAGCAGATATAATTATAGTGGACCGGGGTAAAGAAAAACGAATTTCGACCTAAGTTTCTAGGCAGCTATCCATGGCACTGTTGATTCCCAAAAAGTGTCTAGTCATGTGGGAGCCGGGCTCTAGCCTGTATACAACATAAAAAATTCGACCAGTAACCACCGTTTATCGGCCAGCTTAAAAAATAAGCTTCGTTTTTTTTACCCCGGATGGGGTAAAAAAACGAAGACCGGGGTAAAAAACGAAGAACCGCTTTCAACGAGAAATTTGCTCGTGAAGACTGTAAACACAATTGCATCATGTTTTACAAACATTTAGCTGCTGAGTGCTGTGTGGACTAAAAAAAGCACCGTTTCTATGACACTCATGTGACTAACAATATTTGTTCAAAATTCAGACCCTGTTGGGCAGAATGAAGGTTTTGCTCAAATTTCAAATTTTTTAGTTTTTACGTCTATTAGTTTAGAAACTGCGCCCAAACACTGTCCGGAGCTACCAACTCTGTATTTAAGAGATGAACAGCAATAAAACATGAAAAAATTCCTACAACTTAGTGAAACATCACCAAAAAAGGTTTCGTAAGGGGTATCACAGAGTGGACCAACTGGCTAAAACAACGTCTCGTGGCCAAATAAGCGGTTTTATTGAAGTCTGTGCTTGTCCTTACCCCAGATCAGGCAACTTCTGGTGTAAAAATGGGAGATGATAGCAAACAGAGGTCGCCAACTGAAATAGGGGTTTTCCCGGCTAAACCCAAAGGGGGTTTTCCTCACTACATACAAAATATGACAAATTAATAAAATAATGCAACTGGAATGTGATTACTAGCCTGCAAGAAACACAAAGTGCAGGAAAAGCAAAAAAACCGTTCGATGACTATTTTTGCAGTTCGTTTTTTTGCCCCACCCCCCCTCTAAACCGGGGCAAAAAAACGAACACTGTACAGAACTCGCCAACCACGGTGCTGGTTTCCAATTCCGCATGCACGTAGATACATCACTATACAACCCCCTAATATACATAAGCGAAGCCCACGCCACTTCTGTGCATAGGCAGAGCAAAGCTCTTGAGATTGCCCGGAAACTTATCGGTGGCCATTTTGAGATGGGTGCAATTGAACAGTCCTTACTTCAAATCAGCCAGCCCGAAATTCCTGTTGGTTATGATACCGAATAGTCTTGAAGTACTTGTCACTCTGGACTGTGGAGAAACATCAGCCCAACAGGTTTTATCTGAGCTGTGGTATTGACTTCGTTTTTATTTGCCCCGGAATTCGTCGTTCGTTTTTTTTACCCCGGTCTACTATATATTTTATACAAACCAATCGTGTAATGACAAAAACTAACTCATCTCATTTATTGTAGCTTTATGTATATTTAACTTCAGTTTTTACTTTCAACAGTTGATACTACTAACTACAATATTGTAATTAGTTATCAGTGTATATATACCCTGAATTACTTAACCTGACTTTCCCAACGCCACCGGCGTCTTAGAAGGCTGGTTCCCGAAAAGCCCTCCAAGTCTCAAACCTAATGTCCCATCTTTTTTACCTCCGCACAGCCGTATCATATATCCCTGCCCTGACAGCCCACAAGACTCCTAAGTGAAGTCAGCTGAACCTTCGCAATAGGAAAACCCTGGCCTAGAATTTCTTTCAAGTCATTAACAAAGTGTGCATTCGTGCAAAGAAGAAACATTTGAATTTTTGTCTTTGACTCTTTCAGCTTTAAGTCTCAAAAGCTGTTCGCTGATATAGAAAAAGTTGCCGCACGAATCTCTCTGTTCAAAAAACGATTATATATTAGTTATTTTTACATATCTATGTGTCAAGTTACAGTATATATATATATATATATATAATATAATATATTATATATATATATATATATATATATATATTTATTTATGTCTATTTTATCGTTGTATTATTCTACATCTGCATTGATTGCAAACCACCAAAGTTTCTCTACTGTGACCTAACTGCGCCACATTTCAACTATATAAGTCTGGACTCATGAATGACTGAGGCTAAGACGCGTCCTTACCCCCGAACCCCCCCTCTCAATAAAAACGTATGTACGCTAGCCAAAAGTCTAACTTCGGCCCAATTTATCATATATGTATGTCTGGTAGGGCTGATTAAGTTATATTTCACATTTAGTCACCAGAGAAAGTTCATGTCAAGAAACCTCGGGACAAATTACATCAAAATGAGCGCCAACAGAAACCTAAGCACTTATGTTAGAGAAAATCAGCAGGCAAAGTATCATTTTAGACTAGTTTTGAAGCTTCATCCCAAAAATAACACTTAATAACTGTAATTTTTGACTTGTTCAAATTAGCTAACATTTAGATAATTTTTCTGCAACACAATGATTCACGAAAACTCTCTTTTCTGCGGAAACTTTCTGATTAATAAATCAAATGGAATGAATTTTTCCAATTACCGAAAGTAGGGCAACGGCTACAAATTACACATGTCTAAAACTCGCGGGAAATTTGGAGAACTATCCCAATTTGAAAAAATTATCTTTCATCCCGTGCAACTGATTTGACACTTGTTGATTTTGTGGAAACATACTTAATGTGGGTTGACCTGCCTAAGTGTCCAGCGTTGTTCCCAAACTTAGACAAGGAGTGGTTTTGACCCTTAGACGGAAGTCAGAACCAAAACTAAACTTTTTACTTTGCATTTTTATTTTTTACCAAACTTTTTACGGGGATTGGTGCGTTCGCTTTTGTTTGCGTTACGCGACGGAAAACATAAGCCGCGGGTTACTCGCTCATAACTGTTGTTGGAACGTGAACGCGAACTTGTTTCTGGAACGTGAAACTTCATAAAACATCATATCATCCAAATTTTACAGAACTATTATAGGACTATAGGTGCGCACTGTGTAATTGTACTATGCGGTTAAAGTACAGGGTTGGCAAGTCTCGGGTTTGCAACCGAGACCGAGACCGAGACCGAGACCGAGACCAGGCTACCGAGACCACCCAAACGAGACCTACGAGACCGAGACCAGCCCTTGGGGGACCTTTTTTCAAATTTCAATTTCAAAATTTTTTGAGATACTTTGAATTATGAAAAATTTGTAATTAAATTACAAAAAAATTACCCTCAGGGTATGAGGTATGAGTGTATGACTTGCGAAGTTGCGAGAAAAACATTATCAAAGAAATCTTCGTAACTTTAGTAAGTTTTGAAAACTTTAAGTCTCATCTGAAATACCGAGACCACCCTATTACAGGTCTCGGTTTTCCTACCCAGACCGAGACCGAGACCGAGACCGAGACCAGCCTAGTCTCGGGTTTTTTACGAGACCGAGACCGAGACTGCCAACCCTGTTAAAGTAGCACTGTAAACAATGTCACGGCTGGATTAGCCACAAGCACTAAGCTATGGGTTGGGTGGCGGGTCGAAAACTTTAACCTTTTCCACCCCCGTGCCTGACACAGTCAGTATTTGCAGGTGCCGAGTGCCGACCACATTCCAGCCATTCGCTTCGCTGACAAAAATACGTTCACTGTGGGCTCTTCCTTTCCAATAGCCCGCACTTCTACAAGCAAGCTTGGCTCTAAATTAAAAGCGACATATCAGGCCTCACAGCCACACCTAAGCAAACCCTGAATTCTCTTTTTTTCGAAGCCTCCAATTTTTGATTTGGTTTTTATACAGCTCAGACGTCGGCTTCCAGAGTTATTCTCCATCTGGTAATATAATCAGAGACCTTTTTAATTTGAGTACCCCGTGGAGAATTTCTAGATCAGAGATTTGAAACATAATATCAACAAACACATGACTTTTTCCAAGTTCCCTCGCCAGTCTAGAATCCTGTTGTGTTCAACCTAGATACCTAAGGCTTCCATAAAGTCACTTCTGGGTCTGTCTGTCTAGCTTGATTTTCGTGTACAGCAAGTTATCTCTAGAGCAATTCTAGTCAAGTTATATATACATTTCTGAAAGAGTTCTTTACACATATCTGCCACACTGTAGCGCTCGGCCTAATTTGCATTTGCTCTCGGCGTGAGCCGGCGGGGCGGCCTGCCCCGCGGAAATTTTCTCTGAGTGAAATTGTACAAAAGGGTCTTTCCTCCCTTTGTTTTTTAGAAACCGGTCGAAACAATTCTAGCTCTTGAAGAAACTTTAAGACTTTTAAATAAATTTCAAAAAATTTTTCCCATTCCCAAAAAACTTGATGCTTGATCCGCCCTGAAAACTAAAAAATGGAGTCAGCAACTTTTTAGTGTTTGACACTCAGAAAAAAAACAGCGACCCACACAGCTCACCGTGGGTAGTCGTAACCCGGAATTTTCTTTTTTTATTTACCCGGCGTACTCGCAATATCCTACAAGTTACAGCCCGCGTCTACCCTTTTAAATTCCGGTAAAACAATAATAAATATTCGCTTGTCAACAACAGTTCTTGATCACTTCTCATTCCCCCAAAGCTACAAATGCGCCTAGCAACTGTATGTAGTTAGTTTAGCAGTTCACTTTCTTGTTTTTCTTACTTTCAACTGTCAGTATATATATTTCTTACATATTTCTTGCAGATTATCTCATTTCAAATGAGATGACACATAAACCTTCAAGGCAGTAAACGAAATAGCATCAGGCAACTGTTTGAGTAACCGGCTGCTAGAGTCAAAGCACAATGCTTTTTGGAATCCTACCGAAGACACAAGTCACAAAGCAGGTTAAAATTTTAATCGTGAAATTTTTAATTATATTTTCTTAGGGCCTGTTCACGTGCTATTACATAAACGCGCAGACTCTTGAAAAGCTACTGCAATTGTGTTGAATTATTATAGTCAATTCAGTTAATCTAATCCCATTCGAGTTTATGAGCAGTCGCAAAAACCACTCAAAATCAACTGCTAATTTACTCAGCTATATATATATATATATATATATATATATATATATATATATATATATATATATATATATATATATATATATATATATATATATATATATATATATATATATATATTTCCAAAACATTAAACCTATATACATACATAGAATTAGTGCATATATATATCATTTACCCTTGTATAATCCCAACCCTTACCTGCTCTATTATGCTATTCTTCCACTTGTAAACTAATTTCTAATGGTAAAAAGTATGTAGACCCCAGACACACATGCATGGTTTTCCTAGCTCCACTAGTGTTTACATGGACACCGTCTGTGGTAACCTCGCTGCTTTTAGCTTGCTCAACAATACAGTATTAATTCTATTAAAGTTCATTGCAGCACTGGAAACTGAACTGAGTTGATGACTTCTCCTTTTCCGCAAAGTATTTCAGAAACAGGTTATCATAGATGAACACAGTAGGGGTATCCACCCCTCCCTCAGGGGGAAGGCAGCGGCACCGCACCCTCAGACAACAGGCAACCCCTGTTCTGATGGCCAAAAAGTGCACCAAAATTGTCTAAAAAAATCGAAAATTCGCGAAAATTTTTCGGCTGCGGCCAAGAAAATACCCAAAAATTAGTTGAAAATTGAAAAAATGCTAATTTTGCGGCCAAGAAAATACCGAAAAATTAGTTAAAAAAATGAAAAAATGCTAAATTTTTTCGGCTGCGGCCGAGAAAATACCCAAAAATTAGTTGAAAATTGAAAAAACGCTAAATTTTTCCGGCTGTAACCTGAAAAAACAAATCCAAGACCACCCCCCGTTCAGCCGAGGGTCAGCCCCCCCCTTCGTCGACTGCTCTCTTGCATATCTGGTTATGAATGCCTTTTAGGCAAACAAACTCATTTTCGTTTGCCCATTAAACATATGTGAGGTATAAATCATCAACATGGAGATTCTCAAAAGTTTCACAATTCACCGCAGTTTTCCCTCACTTTTCCGTAGGGATGACGCAGATATCCTCAATCCTCATCCGCATCCGCAGACGATCCGCGAATTTCTGACAACCGCATCCGCAAAAATTTTATGCGGATGTGCGGATGTTGCAGATTCGGCAGATGCGACTGTAGAAATGTAGAATGTAGAAAATCGGACGGTGGTAAATCTGTTTTTGTTCATGATATATCAATATTAAGCTCTTAAAGAAGTTAGAAATAAGAAATATTAATATTATGTTAGAAAAAATAGAAATATTAAGCTCTTAAGTGGTTAGAAACTACATCCTGATAATTTTTAGCTTTATCAGTGGTTAAAATTTGTTCCTGCTGCGCTGTGTTGCTTCATGGCGTACGCATTAGTAGAGAGTGTCAGCTAGTAAATTTATGTCATTCGTGTGACTTCCCGGTGAAAACCACCGCAGCCCCCCTCACCCAACCGGAGCAACCCCTGACCCTACACCATGGTTTCTTAACCGCTCAAGAAATGTTCTAGTTTCTCATTTCAATTTATTTTGTGAAATACACATCTTTATAGAACTTTTCTATTTCTAAAGCATGGCAGTATGCCACCAGAATAAATCTTTGACAGAAGCTTACAAATGACAAATTATTCTAGCTATTTTCAGAATTCTTAAAAAGCCTGTTTCTAAGTATCTCAAGAGTGAATTTATATTAATTTATTGGTGCATTTCTTCAAACCTGCCATGTCACAGTCCATAGCTCATTAATTATGCAAGCTAGCACAGTGACTTGATCTTAAGACGAAGGTTTATCTATTATTAATGATCCCGTTTTTGTAGAACTTTTGGTCAATCTAAACGGCGGAGCCAAAGCTAAGTCATACACTCAGTCACTCTCTTAGAATGTTCAGTAGCTTTCATTCCTTTCATAGGTTATATGACTTCTTCTGTGCGACATTATTACAAAAATGCCCTCAATGGGCATCACTTTAGGTCATATATGATCTACTCGCTCTAGAAGAAAGTTTACATACGCCATACATAGCAGAGGGGGATGTGAGGAACCCCAAGTTCACGGGATTGGGGGGAGATCTCGAAAATTTAAGCAAAATTTTGAAATCCTGGCATTTTTTCAAAATTCTATAAAATTTTACAAAATTTGGGGGGATTTTAATCGAACTCCGGGGTTTCCAAAAGTTTGGCCGGAGAGCCCCCCAAATTTTAAACCCCCGGTACATCTGTGGTGGATGCTAAAGGAACCGTAGCCTATTTAAAAAAATACCCACATTTTGCTGCGAATAGGAAGGAAGTCGTAAACAAGAGAGTGATCAGAATAGTATCCACTCCTATGACAGCGGTTTTTGCACTAGAATGACTCCATATGATGTCAGTTTACGTGAAGTTTACGCCCACAGTCTGAACTAATCTCATACACAAATTTCAGTTTCTGGACACCGATCACAAAAGTAGTTGAATGCACAACAAAATAGCACTAATTATCAGGCTATGTGTTACATATATTATGTAATGTTCCTGTCTGTTCACAGTCTATGTCGAGTCTATGCAACCGGCGGCGATCTAGCCTTACGAGTTTTTTGCGTGATATTGATGATAGGATTGAAATTAATTATCTTCAGTGTAATGCACACGGTAAACACGAAAAGACCACATTTGCAGTGCTATTCAGTGCCTTGCGCTATTAAATAGGTTTATTAACCATTCTGTTACTAGTTTAAGTCCCTACAGTGCCCATTAGAGCTACACTTACGAGTAGACTCTAAATAGACTCCAGATTAGAGCATATTCTTCCTTACCTATGCCGGTGACTTGAATTATTCAGGTACAAACGATTACACAAATATACTATATACATATATATACACTATGACTATAGACATATTATATACTGTACATTTCATGTACATGTTTCTCAAGACCTCCAGAAGAGCTTTCGACATTTGGTCGACAACAATTATTCCAAAACCATTCGTCTCAAGGTTCACCCAACAAAGACTCGTATAGAAGCGTCCAAGAAAAGTCCCATGAAGTGAATTCAATGAGGTCCATCAGAATTCATGCCATAAAAGGCCTAATATTTGGGCCATTTCACTTTCTTGACGTCAGAGTGGACTCAAAGCAGTCCTATTTCTGTGATCTGAGCTTACGCACTGGCAAGCAATTTCTCAAATGTAAATTGACTACATAAGATTCGTATATTCTTGTTTGTATAAGAAACGCATCCTAATTTGAGTTCCACAAACTTTCCGTATACATCCAACATTTTGTTTGTGTATATTTTCTCAAAATGAGAAAGCCGAATAATCTTTGATAAATCCAATGTAGCATAAATACACAGTGTTATTGTAACGTAAATTTGACCACAATTATGTGGGAGGGTAACATGGGTCCGTGTTGGGCAGTATACCTTCAGAGGTTGGACCCTTCACGGACGTAGTCATTCTAGAACTGTCGCCTCTGACCCTCCAGGCTTTATAACGGAGATGAGCACCGTACTCGAGGGCGGAAACGCCAAAGGATAATCATCCACTCGCAGGTTACCTTCCCTTTAATTTTTACTGGCTTTAAATTCGGCATCAGTGATCAGCACCGGCTTATCTGTAGGTCAGGTTAGAGCGGTGTGATACTTTACGAAATATATACATACATTATACGTATATATAATATTTTTTATATACTCTTGATAGCCTGTATATGCTCAGTGCTCACTCAATTGTGGAGTTTATTTTTAGCGTTCCAGCTAATTCTGTGGAAGCCTAAGCTCGCGTAAATTTTTTCTAACTTGGCCTGTCGGGAAAATTTACGGAATGTCACTTCACAATTTCACCACATTTATAAGTGGTGGGGTTTTTTCACAGTACGTACGCATTCTCCCGTCTACATATAATTTTATTTCAGATTACAGTTACCATGGCCTCAATTCATAAACCTGAAATAAACTAACAAGTTAACATATAAATCCTGATTTGATTCACTAAATCCGTGAAATCTGCGCACTCTATTTAATATATTACAGCAAACAGCTTCATTACAGCAAACAGCTTCTTATTTCTGAATATCAATATATTTTCTACCGTGTATTTCGATTATTCTTCTGATTCGCCTACACCCGGAGTGCAACAATGTTTTGGATGCAGAATAACATCAAACAAAACAAGGACCCACAGCAGCGGTCTAGTGCGGGTCCCACAGGAGGGGGAGTGGGTGGCAAACTATCCAGCGGTTCCAAACGAAGCGTTCACGTGGCCCCCCAGGTTTCCTTTACGGAGGCCAAAAATGTCCCCGTGGTAGTACAGCAGCCTCCCCCACCCCCCGCACCCAAACGCACCATCTCTCGCTCTCTGCAGCGAATCATCATAACAGTTCCCACCTGTCTGCGAAATTTCCTGGTCGCTCTTTTGGCCACCGAGCTTATGCTATCCATAACGTTGTTGATAATCGGCATACGTAAACTGGAGACCCCCTCGGCCATGTACGAATGGACCAATGGTATTTACGCAGCCGTGCTGGCCATCGTAACAGTGATTTTAGGCCAGTTTGCCAATCGCCGGAAGGCTGATCGTCCTACCTACATTGTCTTCTTGGTGCTCAGTGCTTTCTGTATGGCAGGTTAGTTCCACTAGTTCCACTAGTTAGCTCCTTTCTGTATGGCTGTTTCGGATTGACTGATTTAGGCGACATTCGCGATTTTTGGGTGTTTTTCATACGTGGGAAGGTACCAAATTCTGGGGTGAGAGACACCGGAAGGGGGGTGAACTTTTCCGGCCGCTTTCGCTTCGTGAGTCACCAGTTTCGCTTCGGCAGCCACCGATTTTGCCGTCGTGAGCTACCTTCCAAACATTGTGAGGGGGAAGAAAGGCCCTCCAAACCCTCCCCCCACCCCCATTATGGTGTTTTCGCTAAACCTAATGTAATCAACGGGAATTTAATTGATTGATTATGCCAGAAATATACGATAGCTGACCTCTGCATAAGTCCTGTCCGTCGAATGAACTATTTACCCTTAACGCACGATCTTGACTACATAAATGTTATCAAGTCACTTGCGATTTTTACGGCTGGGGCTTACATATGCTACAACGTAGACCCCTGCAAAACTGAACTAAACTCTACGATGCTTGTATTATTTTCGGGTGATTTATCAAAAAATGAGTAACGGGAAGTAAGTGTACCGAACTGATGCGTTCGTTTTTTCAATTTTCCACGTTAAATTTTAGACCCCCTCAACACATACATGTAACGGGGTCAAAATTTTGGGGGACCTCTCCGGCCATATTTTGGGGACCCTCCCTCCCTGATCGACAAAAAATATCCTAAACTTTGCAAAAATTTCGAAAAAATGCCATTTTTTTCTAAATTTTGCCCAAATGTTGGGTACCCTCCCCCTCCTTAAATCCCCCTTGATTTGGGGGTTCCCCCCCAACCCCCCCTCCTCATACATGTATGCCTCCCTCCACTATAGGTTAACCCTAACCTCTAAAAACCCCCGTTTCTATTTCAGCATTCGCAGCACTAATCTGGGGCAACTATGAAGAGATGAAAGTGGACTCCATTCCCAATCGCAGTCTTTCCTCCGAGCCCCACTGTATCGATCATTGTCGAGCCCAGAAAGCCAGCAACCTCGACTGCGAATGTGTGGCCAACCAGGTGGCTTGGTACTCGGAGCTGGCTAGTATCCCAGTTCTGGCCCTGCTGCTTTCCATTTTTACGGTTACCTCCATTACGACGCTGGCCATTCTGCTGAGCTGCTGTGGTGTGGAGAAAGAAGACACTCGTCAGTGTTTGTTGGACGAAAACTGAGTTGACTTTGGGACTAAATTGCCCTAATATTACCGATGACAGTTCAAAAGTGTTTTCATGGACAGTGGACAGTTTCCCATTCATTTTTTAAGATCAAGATGTCACACTCTTTATGAAAATGCACAGCGGCGGCAGAGTCTGCTGACTTTTGGCACAGCAGTTGTCACGTCAGCGAAAAAACGTTGAAACATTCTTAAAAAATATTTTTGGGACATTTTCTTGTTCAAACGAGAGGGTATGGGGCCGTTTCAACAGGAAGAGGCACCTAATACTGACTGCACATTGCCTGGGCCGACGGGCATATATGGGGTCAAGCAAGAATATATATATACACAGCAGTCAGCAGCCCACAGCCAAATCCAGTTTTTGAGCGTCATATGAAAAGAGCGTCGATGGTGTTTTAATGCGGCAAAAATGAAACCACCATTTCTGACCCAACTAAGTACCTCCTTTAACGAATGTGAATCTTTGGATACTGATATCTTAGCACTTAGGAGGCCCGGTTCAAACAGACATACTTTCTACTTTTTACTTAAGTAAAGTGTTCATACAGCCCTATCTTGACAATATTTCACCAATATATTTTAAAAATCACACTGCAGAGATTTCTACTGTGCTAAAGCTGTACATGGGCCAGCCCTAAAACAGTATTACGCATTTGTAAGTATTTGTAGTTTTGACCAATTGTATAATATGTTAATGTATGTATTTGGATTAATTAAATATTTTTTGTTTTTGAGTTTTTGACTAACTGTATACGTTAATGTATATATGTAATATATACTGATGATAGATAGATACATACATGAATCATACACCATACATACATGCATGATACATACATACACACAAGCGGTGTGTGCTCCATGTGCATGTTTATAAATTAACATATATATGTGTTATGTGTACATGTGTGAAATCACAACTATAAATTTAATTTATGTGGCCACGGCCACCTGTTGTGTCGCATCACATGCTAGAAAGCAAGCACGTGCTAAAAAAAAAACTATAAACAGCATCGCGATAGCCGATAACCCAACGTAGAGTGCATGTATATATAGACAATAGCAATTTACCTACAGACTCTTGTCTCTTCAATACAGAAAACATCAAGCAGATAAATATATACATAATGTAAACAATTCTAAATTTCGAATCCATGCTTACATATGTACCCAAATAATTTATGTAGTGGTTCATGGTGTCAGTTTCTACTTTCTAGTTTCTGGCTACGTATGTTGAACAGAAACAGCAACAAGTATATATTTACATTTTACTAAGCATGACCCTACCAGCTTTCTGTAACTGCTAGGGATGTTATGGGAACATTCTTACTACACTGGCATTGCCTTCAAGTCACGCAAACCGTTTGATAACGAATACAATAAAACTATATTTTCAGACAAGCAAATGGACGATGTAGGAAAGGAAACACAATGAACAGCGTTGGGTACAACTGACATGACTTTGTTGTCGCCACAAAGCAGCAATTTTGACGCTTTTTGGCAGAAATTTAGGTAAAAATCTTTCTGATTTTATCATTTTCACATTTTTTGCTAAAAAACACCCAGGAGTAGCAAATTTCTTACGCATAAAATTATGACCACGCACGCTGAGACCCTCATTCGACTTTACTTTCAAAGATTCTTTGTACAGAGTACCCTTTCCCTTATATAATAGCAACTGTAGTGATGATGCCGTAAAAAATACAGTTAATCTCAGCTCTCCAGGACATGGAAACTACAACTCTAAAACATCATTTACTAAATTTTAGTATATTTCAGGTTGGTAAAAAAAATGAAAACCAAATATTTTTTACGCAAAAATGTGTTAAGGTGGTACTAACGAATGTGCAGTGTTTTTCAACAGGCTAGTATTCAATAAATAATTAACTTTAGAGCATACTTTTTATATCGTTAGAAAGCGCTCTTTTCTTCTACATTTAAGTAGGGATGTCGCGGATGTCACTTTTTTGACATCCGCGGATGCGGATGCGGATGTTGACTTCTGACATCCGCGCGGATGCGGATGCGGATGCGGATCTTTTTAGAATACGTTCTAAACAAGTTATGAGCCAAATTTTTGAAAAAAATTTTCACCAAAAAAAATACATAATACACTAAAAATAGCAAGTATGAATGCAAGAATGAAAGTACTAAGGAATGAGGCTTAGTTTGTATCAAAGTTGTGCATTCATTATATATATCATCTAAGCCATGCGCCGCCATCAACAGTTTATGCCAACTCAAAGGCTACCGGCGTGACCCTCTGGTTACTTGATGCTTTTGGTTTTGGTTGATGTATAATCACTATACGTACTCTGTCTGTTCTTTTTAATCTACGAAAGCATGCAAGTTAAAAACCAATAATATTGTTTTGACAATTATTGCTTCACAAGTTTGTAGACTAGTCTTTCTCAAACATGCAAAACTCAGTTAGAGCCCGCAATATCAAATATTTGTGAAGCCTACTTTAGAAAAGAGCGATTTGCAACCAACAATGAGGTGAAAAAGCCTAGAATAAAGTATCAATAAACCGTTTCAAGAGCAAAAATATCGGTATATACATGCACAAAAATCAAAACTGCCGTCTGATTTTCTACATTTTTAGTAATTTTTGCCGAATCTGCAACATCCGCACATCCGCATTAAATTTTTGCGGATGCGGATGCGGATGTCAAAAAGTTGCGGATCATCCGCGGATGCGGATGCGGATATCCGCGACATCCCTACATTTAAGCAATGTTTTATTGTATAACTGTAAAGATGATTTGTATGTCACGTGTTAAAAGTAGACCAATTTGTCTTTTTTGAGCACTTCCAAATCTGGCCACTTTTTGACGAGTTTACACAACAAAAACATGCGAAAAGTGGCACAAATATTTAAAAGTGAATTATCTAGACCCAAAATGCACGATTTTATAATTTGTCAATTATCAAGTGAAATATACGGTTTTAAAGTAAAAAGTGTCTATTCACACTCAACTTTCGGGTTCTATATCTGCGCAAAAAAATAAGCAATTTAAAAAAGTTTCATTTTGGGTCTAGAACATTTTCAAAAGTTTATTCATGTTTATTTTTGTGTTTATGCGCTGCGCATGCGCTTAGAAAAGTGGCCAAAATTGTTAAACTGTGTAGTTTGGCTTGTTGGCTTGGCTTGCTCCAAAAAATTTTTCACATGATTCCGCTAACTTCAGTTGCCATTTTGTGTATATGAATCAATTTTTAACAGATTTTATTTTCAAAAAATACAATTTGAATCAACGAATTTTTTTCAAAAATTTTAAAACCACTGCACATTCGTTAGTACCGCCTTAAATAACGAAAAAATTATGATAGAATTAATAACGCAACACAAACCCAAGTCATTCTTTAACTAGTAGGTCAGTTAGTCCGTGATTGGCGGCTGTTCTTGGTGTCACATGTAGTTTCAAATTTAATGTAAAATTCTGAATCATCGAACTGTGCGCATACATGTCGCCGAGTGCTAAACCAATTTTCAGTCCAATTTGCCATGCCCGGTCTGTGCTAGCCGTGTCCAAGTATAGTGGTGCGGGGAAAAAACCCTATTTTCAACTTTTTGGGTCGTCCTGTGCTCCACATAAGTCGGATCTATTATAGCAACCTTAACTAAAAAAACGGAAGGCCGATTTTTCGAAAAAAAAACGGATGGGTTTTTTTCAGAGTCCATGACTTACACAGAGCCAGAAATCGTGGAGAAAGTAGAAAAAAGACTAAATTTTAATTTGTAGTGGTGCAGTAGCTTCCAGAAGTTCAATTCAAAAAATTTTGTTAAAATTTCTCAGACCACCCAAATTTAGAGTCGGAATATCGGCCTCGGAAATTTTGGATAAAGTATCATATTTTCATCAACATCCATCCAGTCACTCCCAAACTCACCACAATGATAATCTAAACTATTGTCTATCTTCTGTAACAATCTTATCCCTCGGAGTGACGTGTACTCCGAAATACAGCATCCGTTTTTTTCGATAAATTTTCTCGAAAAAAAATAAATGTTTGATCCGTGTTTAGATCACAATTATATCGTCCTGTTTTGAATATTATTAACTTTATTGAGAAAAAAGCCTTGGAATGAATCCACAGTCAGTCCCGCCACACAGTGAGGGTCCTGATAGGTCTGCATTGGTCAATTTTTTAAAAATGGTTTTTTGACGTCTCTGGGGATAAATTAGGCCGCTGAACGCAAATTCGAGGTTCATTTTGTTTAGAAAATCTTTTGGACCCCCCACGACCCCCCTTAAGGAATTTCCCATTGGGAGTCCACAGCGGTCGATTTTTCGAAATGAGGATTTTAATGCTTTTGGAGATAAATTGAGCCGCTGAACGCGATCAGAGGATCTTCTGCATAGAATAGGGGGCCCTATAGCGTCGGCCACCCGTTATTGCAGTCGAGAGTTAGCTGCTCGCACTTATTTTGGTGATCGACTGTTTCAGATTTAAGGCGGTCTGCATTAGTTGTTATTTTTTTCACAATTCCTTGTTCGAAGTGCTCTATTATACGATGTTGATGAGCAAAAAAGATTTTTCTTGATGTTCGAGTTTTAAAAAGTGAAGTTTATGCAGGTTTTGGGTGTTCAATGACCTCCGTTATATTTTTGAAAAATCCGTTTTATTTAGGGAAATCATTATCAAAAAAACGGACGATTTTCCTTTTTTGCAGGAAAAATAGACTTTTCATAGAAAAAATTTTGATGCTAACATAAGCTGAATATGATTAAGATTCCTATGATACATCAACTGTGTGTTTTGACCCATTTTAAAAAAAATATGACAAAAATTTAAAATCTCCGTTTTTTTTAGTTAAGGTTGCTATAATGCTCGCGGCTGTTATAACGGCCATCTTTCGCCTAACTGTTGCACTAATAAAATGGATTCTAACTACTCACGTTTTTGAATAATAAGCCTCGAAACCTCCGGGGAAAAAACCCTATGCGGGGAAAAAACCCTAATGTGAGGAAAAAAACCCTATCACTTTTTTCGGTTGATCTATTAGCAGTGAGTATAAACTCAATTTCATCGTGTTCTACAACTCTTAAGCCTGGTTCATACTCGTCCCTAAGCGCTGTCCCTGTCCTCAAGCGTTGTCCTTGTCCCTGTCCCTAGGTGTCCTTGTCCCTGTGTCCTCATGCTTTGTCCCTGTCCTTAAGAAATGTCCCTAAGGTCTATAGGGAATGTCCTTGTCCCTGTCCTTAGAGGTGATTGATTCATACTCCTTGAGGACAAAGGAATAGTCTTTCTCACATGAACTAATGCTCAAACGTCATTGGATAAAATGCGTTTTGTTTAAAGTACCTTGAAAAAGTTATCAAACCTATTTGTAGGCTGAAAAAAAGGAAAGACAAAATTTCGAATATGGGATTCGAACTGTGATACATAGTTTGAGGAGCAAAATTCTGAACCACTTGACTACCAGGTCATGTAAGATTAAGCTCTAAAACATCTTTATAAACTTTTAGTATATTTCAGGTTGGTATAAAAATTGAAAACCAAGTATTTTTCACGCAAAAATGTGTTAAATAACCCAAAACTAACGATGGAATAAATACCGCAACACAAGCCCACGACATTCTTTCACTAGTAGTCGAGTTCGTCGTGATTGGTTGTTCTTCGTGTCATATGTAGTAACTGCCGCATTTTGATTGGCCCAGTTGCTTAGGGACAGGGAAAAAGTAGAACATTGCTCAACATTGCTTAGGGACATAGGGACAGTCCTTATGGCTGCTTAAGGACATTCCCTAAGCTGCTTAGGGACAAGTATGAATCAATCGCAGCTTAGGGACAGGGAAAAGGAAAAGGACACTTCGGAAGTATGAATTAATCTTTTATAAGGACAGGGACAAACCTTAAGGACAGGGACAGTCCTTAAGGACGAGTATGAACCGGGCTTTAGGCTGCAGTATGGACTAAAAAAACCGTTTCTCCGACACTTGACTCACAATAATTCTTCAAAAATCGACCCTTTTTGGCAGAAATGACTTCTGCCAAAATATGCATTTTTTTCTCTATTTAAAAGCATTAAAACAGATTTTTGCGCTTATTACGTTAGAAACGGTAGACAAACACCGCCCGCGTCTACCATTCTTTGATTTAAGTGGTAAGCAGAAGCTAACTCCTAAAAATTCCAAAAAATGGCAAATTTTGGTGAAACATCACCAAAACAGGTTTCGTATGGGGCAGCGTTTTTTTTTTGGGCCAAAGTGGTGGCCATGGCCACTAAAATTATGGATTGGCCACTAAAAATTTTGGGCTGGTGGCCAATCTGGCCACCAAAAAGTGAAGTTTAAAATGAAGAATGTGTTTCAAAATCAGAAAAATCGCCCGGCTTCTGGGGGCTCTCGCCCCCAGACCCCCATGCAGGTTATCAATACATGCAATGTATGCTGCACAATCTTGACTCTTGAGGTTTAATGCTTATACGCACTGTCCTCTCAGTGTGCTCCATTGTACCACGCTAGTTATTTCAGTTTCGTTAGCAGACAGCAATAGCAATGTTTTGTTGTAAATATTTTGTTGATTTTTGTCATTGACTTGTGGGGGGGGGGGGGGAGCTATCTGATTAAGAGAATTTCGGGTTCTGCCATTTTCTCAAATTGACACGCAATGAGCACGCGCAAAGGCGCATCGCACATGTAAAAAATGGAAGCCAAAGGTTCTATTAAAAATTAAATTGTACGGGTAAATCATAGAGCAACACAACAGCTGTTTTGTGGCGAGAAAGCGGACTTTTATATACTATATACTCTATATCAGGGGGGGATTTAGAATTTTTCCTCGAGTGAAATTGCACACAAGGGTCCCCCCTTTGGTTTTTATTGCCCGGCCGAAAAAATTTCCGATACTGTAGGTCTTTAGTCGACCAAAATTGTCCTAAAAAGAAAAAATTCTTCAAATTATTTCCCGGGGGCTGCCGCCCCCATACTTTGCAACGTTGTGGTTGTGGTTTGCCATTTCTTATTATTGTCCTTCATCAAAGCCGATGCATATGTATGTATATACACGAGTGTACATTATGCTGCATTTACTTGTGTAATACACTGTCTGATGTGACGCTCCTATCTTTTGTTTTAAATTCTGTCGGTAAAAATTTCTGATACGTCTCCAGTTGACCAAATTCGGTTTAAAAATTTGAAAAATCGCCAATGTTTTTTCTGGGGGCTGACGCCCCCAGACCCATGCAACTTTGCGGCTGAGTGATCCTACGTTTCTCATGCGAATTTAAGTGTGAAAATTGCTAAAAAGCCCATTTTAAATCATTACAAAAAATCGAAAAGTCATTCACCCTAGAATTTTTTTTCTAGGTACGCCACTGGTATATAATGTGTACATGAGTACATACACAGTTTACTTACTTAATATAATATACACTATTATGTATCGTTTTAGCTGTTTTGCCATTGCAAAAACGATATTTTAGTGAATTCGTGGTTTGTAATGTCAAAAAACTTCGTAAATTTTCCAAATTTCCTAACTTCTGGAAGTTGGACGGCCTCTGAGTTAGATAATTTTCAGTGATTTTAACTCAGTAAATTTTTAACGCATCTTTCAAATTGGCCACTAAATTTTTGCATTGGCCACTAAAATTTTGGGTCTAGTGGCCAGCTGGCCACCAAGAAAAAAATGAAAAAATAAACCCTGGTATGGGGTGTCGGGGTATGGGCCAAAACGACAAAAAACGACGTTTTTCGGCCAAATAAATTGTTTTAATGAAGTCTACGCATGTTGTTAGCCCAGATGAATCCACTTTTGTAGCAACAATGGGTGAGTTTAGTAAAAAATTGTCTCCTAACAAAATAGGGTTTTTTTCCCCGCAATAGGGTTTTTTTCCCGCACAAACTTTGAACTGTCACAGGTAAACCACAACGTTTTTCACTGTTTTTGAGCTTCAGAAGTATAGAGGAAAGGTAACTCTCTTGAAAAATGCAAACGGCGTTGGCCAAAAGTGTTCTTGTGAAAAATTATGACAAGTCAAAGATTTGGAAAATTTTGTCACTTTGGAATTTTTCAACATGCAAAATTTTGAAATTTCATAAAAACTGCTACAGGCCTCAGAACTGTACAAAAATTGGTGTGGTAAGTCAGTTTGGGATGCGCTTTCCACCTGCATACTCAAAAAGGTCCTATGTCGTAAGGTTAGGCTAGGAAGTACTAGGGTTTTTTCCCGCAAAACGCGTAGGGTTTTTTTCCCACACCACTATAAGGGCTACTTATCGGCTTTTTTGCGGACTTTAAACGCAATTTTGTCATCTGCACAGGCTACACGCATATTAATTTGAGTTTACAGTCAGCATAATAATAATAATAAAAGCAACCATAATTGGCGTGAAAAGATCGACCAATAATGTATACTGAGCATTCCGTATGCGCACGCCGCACACCCACCTTAAACTCAGGTTGAAAACTTAGTTTGATGTCAATAATTGCGTCTAGCACAAAATGCATCTACATCCCTATGCGCACACTGATTATTTCCACTAAGTTCACACTGTTTCGACCCTGCCACTGTCACTGTCCCACACCTGAAGATTTTACTAAACCATGGTTGTACGTTATTTTATGATATGCACATAATTCATTACAAAGCAGGGGTTTTTTTTAAATCGACACTGTGTAAATGTTGTGTAAATTAAAAATTTGCTGTGTAAATTAAGGGTATGTTGTGTAAATTTTTAAAAGTGTGTATTTTAGCATTTTTTAGGTAAAAATTGACCGTTTTTTCACGTTTAAAGTAATATTTCGACTTTGAGACTCGAACTACATACAGTAATAAAAAATATGAGGTAATTAAAAATTTTTGCGTTTTTGTCAGTTCAAGTAACCGACACGCCAGGGCAAGCCCCCCTAAAATTTCGAAAAATCTAAACAAGCCCTAACCCCCAGCCCCAGGCCGAGACCCCGTGTACATGCATGGTTTACACAGATAAAGAGTTGTTCTATCAGCCAGATCCTACACATTTTTTTCAAATCCGGGTGTAAAAGTTTCACAGTAGTTTGAAGTAGGACAAGAAATCGCACAGACGGGCTCAGCATGGCTGATTTTTCACTGTCAACTTTCAAGTGCATAAAAACGAATGCTAAAATAAAAAAATCATAAGCCGTTCAAGAGCTGAAACTGAAGATTTTTTGTTTTGGGGTCAAAAATTAGACTTAATTTTGTTAGGACAAAGAGGTCACAGGCAGCAATCGCCACTTCGCGAATTTTTGTAATTTTTACAACCAAAATAGGCCGTTTCATCAGCTTTTGGGGGGAAATGGGGCTGTGTAAATCAGTGTGTATTTTTATTTTTTGCTGTGTAAATTAGGCGGCCGATGTGTAAATACACCCTATATATTTTACACAAAAAAAAACCCTGTTACAAAGTATCACCTGATTCGTTACGAATTTTGTAAATTTTCTTAAACCATGGTTTTAGCTCAGTTACAATTTAAAACCTGCAGCACAGCAAGTCTTTTGTCTGCTGAAACTGAGATAAACCATGGTTTTAGAAAATCTACGAAATTCGTAACGAACTGCAAGGCCTGCTGCATCAGTGAACTGCAAGTGTGAATTGTGAAACTGTCTCTCTCAAAACGTCGTACCTGCAAAAAGTCAGCAGAAACACAATCACATGATGGTAAGTCCATCTGGGATGCTTTGTCGGCACATAAACTTCATCCACATGTTCTAGTCTTTCCGCGTCTTCGGGCGCAGGACTGATAGTTGGGTCTGGTCCCGGTATGTGCGCTGGTTCGTACCCCGGGTTGGCAAACGACGCCATTCTGAAATAACGGAACAAAAACACAGTTTATAATTCCCAGGACATATAGAAGAATGTCTGAGGAACTGACTTCTGGTCTGAAACATGAGGGCATTGCCTACAGGTCCATAATATAGTAGAGTGTATAATATTATACAGTTCCTGTAACACAGAAAAACCAGGAAATCTGTAAATTTTCTGTAGTGTAAAGTATTATACATATCTTTTACACAGGGTTTTTTTGAAAATGGAAGGTGTGTCCAAGTTGTTTCCTGCGAAAAAATTTGTGTCCCGTAAGCGTCGAGTGTGTCTGGGTGTCAGTTCGGCCGTCGAGTCAAGCAGGTTTTTTTTAAAATTTTGCGTGCATAATTAGGCAAAATTTTAATTTTTGTGTGCAAAAATTTATATTTTTGTGCAAACTAAATGCGTTTTCTTTGCCTGTATAAAAGCAAATATATATATGTGTTTTTACTTTTTATACCTGTGTAGAGATTCACAAAATATGTATCAAGTCTATGATTACCACATATCTATATTACATTACCTACGCCGTCACGCCCGACAGACGCTATGAGTCATCTTAGGAATGTGTCAATTTACCTACTATTAGCAATTAATCAATCACGATGATGCCATGAGTCATCCTAGGTTTCTGTCAATTTACCTACTATTAGCCATTAATCATTTCTGGTTACTACCAAAAAACTACCATTAGGTTTACAAAATATATATATTTAGCAATAGGTAAATCTACCCTTAGCGTAGGTATTCAGCTTGGGTTGTTATGTCAGCTTGTAGTACGGGTGATAACCTGCACGATGACATACTGCTCGTCTAGCTAGGACGTATAACGGCTGAGAAATCGTCCATGCCCGTAAAATGTGCGGTATGTTTTTAGCCACACAGTACATGAGCATGTTTGAAAAACTTAGGTGGTTGTACTAAATCAGTCATTACTACTGACAGAGTAGGAATTGAGCTTAGTATTTTATATGACCTTGTACTACTAATGATAACCTACGTAATGACCTATTGATTGAGCTGATCGGACCTATAATCGCCAAGTAATGGTCCATGCCCGTAAAATGTGCGGTATGTTTTTAGCCAAAAACTGCCATAAGGTACCTAAACATAGCTATAGCTAACCATCAGGTAATAATTCAGCTTAGTTTTTTATATGCCCGTGTAATCCTAAGTATAAGCTACACAATGACATATTGATCGCGTTAATCGTACGAGTATATGCTGAGTTATAGCTATTTCCCCGTAATCTACAGTAACCTACCTAACTAGTTTACAGCCACTAACTGGCAGCTGTCAAAGCGTCTGCGGGCACACACGTGTTTTAACTTCCATATTACGTTACCACAACAAGATAAAAAAATATCATTAAACAGTTAAAATTAGTAAGGTTAATAAAAATGTGTACAATTAAAAGGTATTGAAAGTAACAATCACGTAAATTACAAATTAATAAAATAATATGTTCAAATGAAAAAAAAAAATTATAAGTTAGCTTAAATTACAAAAGTAGTTTAAAAATTAAACTGGTAGCTCCTCCCCACCCAATTCGCTAGCAGGATTTTCGCAGGATTATCGCAGGATTTTCGCAGGATTTTCGCAGGATTTTACACGTTAAAGATAGCTCCTCCCCACCCAATTCTCCTCCCCACCCGGCTCCTCCCCACCCAAAGAGGTGTGAGATCCCCCCTATATACTACTCTTGTCCTTGTCTTTTTCCCTGCCCTTTTCCTTTCGAGAAGTTTTCGGCCGGGCTTTTTCCTTTTTTTTTTTTTTGGTTTGGGTTAGGTGAGGTTGTTTTTTCCCTCCAAGCCGGAGTAGTTTTTCTCTCCCCCCGCCGCATTTTTTTTAAAAGGTTGTTCTGACGTTTTGCCCCCCTATAAGAAACTGTCCAAGTTACGGTTCCTTCCACTTCATTTAGCCAAAACGAATAATGGAACCGGAGTTAACTAAACTTCAACAAACTGTCCAACCAAAGTGAGAAAATACTACA
Source organism: Trissonchulus sp. WLG1_4 (assembly GCA_030248245.1). Taxonomy (NCBI): domain Eukaryota; kingdom Metazoa; phylum Nematoda; class Enoplea; order Enoplida; family Ironidae; genus Trissonchulus; species Trissonchulus sp. WLG1_4. The sequence goes on along the minus strand of JASANF010003694.1, from coordinate 13,781 downwards.
TAAACTTATACGCAAAAGTATCTTATACAGCAAGCAATTAGGCTTAAAAGGTTAACAATTAGTTTCATATTCTGTAATTAAGTGTGTTAGCTATGTTTGCTACTAGTCGGAAAGTTTTGAGTCATTTTTGTTCCTTCTAGAGAAGGAACTATTGTTTTGAAATCTACTCTGCGTAGTGTAAAAGTATCAACCACATGTTCTTCAGCGCATATAATAATGATTAACATGTAAAGTCAGTACAAGAACCGACAGCATTTTTTTAAAGACAAGTCTTTTTTTACAATTTTTAATGAAATAATACTAATAATAATAGTCAACAACTCTTTTGCACATATATTAAGCTGTCAGTTTGCTAGAATTTTGTAATTTAAAATTTTGTTGAATGGCAAATTTTCAGACTAGATACACATGCTAATCACGTGATTGTCTAGACTGTCTGTCTGTAGGTCGTTATTTATTCTACAGTCAAACATTACTATGCATCGAATAGGAGTGGTCGAGTGGTCAAAAGCGCTAGTAACGAAATTTATTACAGGCTATGTCACGGGTTCGACCCCCAGCACCCAGTTGTTTTTTGCACAAAATTTACGCAAATTTTGTCTGCAAAAACGTTCTGACAGGACATTTCCTTTGTCAAATTAAGCAATAAGAAGAAATTTTTGGCAGCTGTGGCAATTGTTTTCGACAAATTTGTTGATTTCAACACCTATTAACAAGCACTGAAACTAAATCAAGTAAATTTGCACAGGTATTAAGGGGGTAATTGCGTTTTTAGGTGTTTTTTTAAAAAGCCATAGCTCAGCGTTTACAAATTCAAATCACAAGCGGTCTTTTGCATTAGGTAGAACAATATCTTTCCTAAATGTATGCCATGCCTTGAAATTTAACCTGTGATTTTCTTTCCAGTATAAGCGACTAAAGAAAGGTCCTTTCCAAAATATTAAAATTTTTTACAAAAAGGTTTGCGCCACAGCTCTGAATCATACGATCATCTGTTGGGGCTGAAAGTTGGTAAGGTTTTTAACATGTTTAAAATCCCCAGGCATGTCCCCCACTTTTTTAATAACTAGTCAATTTACTGAGAAAATAGCTGAAAACCAAACGCACCGAAAATTTAAGATATTTTCTTGTAATTAAAACCCTCTAAAAATGTCCACAGGTGAACTTTCAAAAAAGTGAGAGACATGCCTGGGGATTTTGACCTTTACAATACTGTCCCAAAAATTTATGCTCAGGCGTCGCTTCTAACTTGAGTACTGGTGGCGCAAAGTTTACATAGAAATCATAAAAACCTCGAAAACGCAACGACCACCTTAAGTGCTTTCTATACATGGAAATACATAAAAACAAAGCTGAAATATTTTGGGTAAAATAAGCAAAATTTGCACTCGACAAAGGAACCTTGCCCCCTTTCGGGGCCTGCTGCTTGTTATTCCGCCTGAAGGCGGAATTATTAGAATCATACCGTCGTATGAAATTCATGCAATTCAAATCTCTACGTAAGACATTGCCATATGTTTTGCACTGTGCTAGCTTATAGAACTAAGCGTGTTCCAACCGTGGGGGGCATGACCAAAAAAATAGAGCTAAAACATATCCCAAACAGGGTATAAAGTTCATCAACCAGACGAAAGCTTAAACTTTTGCAAACTTAAATTTCTGCCCCCTCCGCCCCATCTGGTTTTTCATTATATGATTTTGCTACATGTTTTCTCCCTTGGATGTCAAGTTTATTTTGTCTGCACACTGTCTGATCGGCTGTTGGCATTCAGCCACAGTCAGTCAGCATCTAATATGAGATCACGAAAACATTGAAAACGCACAAAAAACAGAACACATAGGCACATTTTAGGTAAACTATATCACTATTATTAATACATGAGTGATTAAATGGTACATATTAATAATTAACAAAGTTGGTTTTGATTTGAATTCAAAATCTTGAATATTTTAATTAAATGCCTTTTTGTATTTCTGGCTAAGTTAAATTAACCTTTCGTGAACGGTGAGTGGTGCAGTGGTTAGTATCATTGTTTCGTAAACCGTAGATAGCTGGTTCGATTCTTGATCCTGCTAGTATATATACATACATATATATATATATATATATATATATATATATATATATATATATATATATATATATATATATATATATATATATATATATATATATATATATATATATATATATATATATATATATATATATATATATATATATATATATATATATATATATATATTTTAATTTCGTTTGACTTTTTTTCATTTTTCCTGCTGCGCCACAGCGCAGCAGGCTTCTTTAGAATGAGTTTGTTGGATAATAACGTGTATTTTGAAAGGATTTGTGTGTGCGTTTGTGTATGTGTTCATCAATGCTACTGTGCGGCTGTATGTGAGCATAAATGTGTACGCGCAATATGTCTGTTACTGCAGCTGTGTTCAGCATGCGGCTGGCTGCAATTGTACATATATGTACGTATGCATGCACACAACATTGCAGATGATAAAGTTCATTTGCATATTGACTTGTCTGAACGATGTACAGTTATAATCTTGCACTAATATAAAGCATAAAGAATATACAAAAGTTTGGCACACATTTCATTGCACTATATAGACAATGAAAATTGTGAAGACTCAAATTATATACACTGTTCTCACATTGTTCACTGTTTCACCTATATAGTCTCGTTCACGTACACAGACCGTTCATAAGTAAAACTTTTCAAGTTATCAAGTATTTTCTATCAAAATACTGCCTAAAATAAACAAACTCGTGGACACTAAGACAATTCACTAAATCAGCCCACTATTTTGAGAAAAATAAGCAGACTTAAAACTTAAAATTCACTGTTCTGACAAGCACGGGGTTATTACAAAGCATCGTTTATTAAACGGCAATTTAAGCGCATCTCATGAAATCGGCATTTGTCTTAAGCATTCAAAAAATATTGCGTACCTAGCCAAAAACAGAATCACAATTGGTTTAGAAAAATACCAAACGGGCTGTACAGTTATATATAAAAAACACTCTTGCAACTGTCAACACATTTATATCATAATATTTACAGCATCGACTGTTATGAGTATTTGCTGCGCAGCAGATTTCATTTCACGGAGTGATAATATAAGTTTAACAACTTTAGGTCCATTTTGCATTAGGCTTGTTCAAGTAAAATATAACTGTCTACGAAGGAATCTTAAGCCTAGTTCATAGTAGTCCGTAAGGAATGTCCGTGTCCGTGTCCGAGTCCGGAGGTGTCCGTGTCCGTAGACTGTCCGTGTCCGGTTGTCCGCAAGAGTGTGTCCGTGTCCGTAAGGATGTCCGGAATGCCCGTAAAGCTTGTTCGTGTCCGTGTCCGTATACTGGTTTGATTCATACTTCGTACGGACACCTGCAAAAATCAGTTCACGTGACTAAACTTGATGGTTTGGTTGGTTCTAACACTCGTTTTGACAGATGCGTTTCTTTTCTTGCCCTTGATGGTGATTTTTTGAAATTTTAATTTTTTATGTTCAGAACTGTGGCGTACATTTTGCATTTTTGCTGTGCTGTAATCTTTTACGTACGTAGTAGTGTACTTATCGCTGGTGTGGCTGTTAATACGTACTTCAAGTTAGTCCCTGCACTTGTTGCTGACAGTCTCAAATTAAGTTTCGACTTCCGACCACACATGTGGAGCTGAGGAAATCCGGGAGGGGGGGAGCCGTCGATCGCGTAAGTAATTACCGCAATGCGCAATCACAAATTATAACATCTCATAACAAATAACAATACAGTAGAGCAGGCAGCAAAACATAACAGCGGAGCAGGCAATCCCTGCGTACGTACGTACATGTACGTAGTACATATACATGCGAGATCTGAAACATTTTTTCACTAGGTGGCCTATATGATCACGATTCGCCGCCAAATTATCACGTGCTAAGTGTCGCCGCATTTTCATTGGTCGTATTATTACGGACACGGACAAAAGTTGAGCTCGAGTCAACTGTGTTTACGGACATCCGGACAGCGTTCACGGACATTTCTGGACAACTTCTTCCGGACATCCGGACAACTATGAACCATTCGCGCTTTACGGACACACGGACATTTCCAGCCGTCCGTACAACTATGAATCCACCTACCCTTCCGGACACGGACACGGACTCGGACACGGACAGCCCTTACGGACTACTATGAACCGGGCTTTACTCCTTTTAGGAGTCTACTTGTTATATTTATTTCAAAATTATTCATTAGGTAGGCTATATACCTAATATAATAGGGGAAAGCGCCCAATTACGAACAGTTTCGTAATAGGAACACTTTCAGCTTCTTTTGATTGGATTATCTGTTTGGGTGTAGCTTTCTAGCCAAAATTTAATTGGCTCATAAATGCACGTGATCGCTTTACACCGACTGAGTTTCAAGCCGATTGGTTGAATATTTGTAAGAATATACCATTTTTTATAAAAGTGGTCCGTCAAAATTGAAAAACAACAGTGACCAAGGAAGAAATTATCACCGTACTTTGCCCCCAGGATTCTTGAGCGGGGAATAAGTTTTAAAAATAATTTTTACATCATCGGAACGTTAATTTTATGCACTGTTCATCTATGTCACTTTCTTTTTAAATCTCGAAACTTTCTCGCTGACATTTTTCCGAAAACTGCCATGTGGCAGAAAATTTTGATGGGTTTCTTAATACGAACGCATGCACTCAGAATAGGCACCCATTCGAGAACAGGGTCTCCTAATAGGAACCCATTACTCCTGCTAAGCACTGTTCGTATTAAGCAACCTTGGCTCACCCCGGGATTCTCGCCGGCTAGCGTGTTCGTATTTAGCCACCTTTTTTCCACCGTAGCAAAATTTGCTGATGCTGTCTGCTCAGTCACCAAGAGTACGTGTTCTTATTCAGCATCTTTACGATTAGGCGACCACCCGTTCTTTTTAGGGTGAGTTTTTATACCGCTTAAATTTGGATGTGTTCGTAATTGGGCGCTTTCCCCTATTGTTATACCTACCTAATTTTGTTAACCCACCTAATTTTGTTAGTGTTCAAATGAAATGTTAGTTTTGATAAATTCACTGGTTATACAATCAACAGTTCGAATAAAGTGCAACGCGTTCGCTGGTCAGAAAATTTAAATTTTTTTTTCGCAGGTCGCTCAATAAAAATATCAAGAATCTTTCTCACCAAATTTTCCATCAAATCAACTTTTTGAGAATTTTAGAACAGCTACCATTTCTTCTCTAAATTGCTCCACAACGATTGCACTTGAACGTGCAAATTGAATTGAATTAAAGCAAACTGCAAACAATTCCGATTACAGTGTAAATTACCTATTTAAATTTATAATATAAATTTGAATATATACCACCATTCAGCCTGTTATATTTTTTGTTCTGAGGTCGCCCTCAGGCACAAACCTTTATTGAAACCGAACAGTTTGTGACATGACTGTTCATTTCGTGGCCCGTGAGGTGTGGCCTTTGCCTGCGAGATATTGAGACACAACTCACAGGGACGCAAATTTTTGGACCGGAGTTTATTGAAACGGGCTGCGTATTTACATAACGCACAACAGTTTTACACTATGAAAAACGCACAGCGATCCTACACTTCGAAAACCATAATGCACAACAAATAAGCGCATGACAAAGTGCACAGCGATCTTGCACCTACTTAACCATAATGCACAACAGTTCTACACCGCAATAAATTCGCTCATACTTTCATAATTTTGATAATTTTTTGTTGTATAAATACTAACTGAAGTTTATTCAGTAGCGTATTTTTCAAAATTTATATTCGCATAGAGTTTTTGTGTTCTGACAAACTGGTACTAATTGTGAATATAAACAGTAAAAGCCGCAATACGCTGGCTTGAAGGTCAGGCTTAGTAGCGCGCAATTTTTTGTTGTACGTGGTGCAATCTTAATCTTTATCCCCTCCAGCAAGACTCAACACGTGGAGTGTGCGTGTGCGTTTTAAAAAGTAGTCAAAAGGCTTCGGTTAGGATTTAGGTTAGGTTTAGGCTCAGGCGTAGTCAAATGGTTATTATCAGCCTTAGTTTTGGCTTAGTCTGAGCTTTAGGCTTGGGTCTTTTTTTTTATATTCATTTGTTTAATAAGCCTTGCCGGAAGAAAAAGCTATGTCGTTATGAGCCTTGCAAGAAGGAAAGCTACGTCGTTAAGCGTGCGTGTGCGTTTTCAAAAACACTCAAATAGTGGCTCATGTTTCGATTTAGGCTGAGGCTTAGCCTTAGACTTAGTTTCAGAGTTAGTATCAAGCTTAGTTTGGGTTTGGCCTCAGGCTTAGTTATATAATTTTAAATTTATATGCTTATGTGATGAACCTTGTTGTAAGTAGCACGACGTTCTATTTTGGGTTTTTAAGATTGAAGCGCTGCTGCAGTAGTGGACTGAGAAAAGATGAAAGATAATGTATATTGTAAAAACTTTGGAAAATGTGTATAATTGTAGATACGAATGGAAGTAGCAGAAGTTATTTTAACTACGCTTCGAGAAATACTGCCTGAAGAGACAGCGTGGCAAATAGAAAATTCTTGCGTGAATACCAATAATGGCTTTGTGGTAACGATTCGCTTGCCCATAAAAACTGAAGATGAGTGCAAAAAATGGTTTGCAGCTTTTCAAAAGCAGTCACGTTGCGATTGGATTGTACGTAGTACACGTCCACAAGCCGTTAACGCTCTTGTTTTGGCTTATTATTGCTGTAGTCACAGCAGTTACCGGAAGAAAGAAGGTCGAGGTCAAAAGTCAAAATCGACATCATGTCCCGCACAGCTAAAACTAAAAGTAAGTACGTAAGTAAGTAAGTACTAAAAGTAGTTTGACTTTTTACTCGAGGTTTTCAGTTTCAAATCTTAGGTCTAAAACTAAGTCCCATCTAATTTTTTGTTGATATTTTAGCTCGGCTTTGAATATGTTTAATGTGGTAGTTATGCTTTCGAAGTTTTTGTGATGTGATTTCGTTTTTGTGATTTATATACAAACTTTGCGCCCGTATTCCTCAATTCACGGCTAAGACTTTTAGACTTGTTTGGAAATTGGGATAAACTCTAGGTATTCCTATACCGAATTATACAGTTAATTTTAATCGGACAAACCGGTTTAAAAATTATGCTAAAAATTGCCATTCCTAAACATTGGATTGAAATAAGTCAGATCCGTTTAATTCAGCAAAAGTGCGTTAAGCTTCAAGCTTCACTCTATTTTTAGTTGAAACGAACGACAAAAGACATCATGAAACGCGACAGTTTTTCGAAAAATGGGATGCCACTGGTTGCCACCATAAGCTGGACACATAATCATGCAGTAACTTCAGCGGACGCACTCAGATTCCGTAAACCGGCAGCAAATGTTCAGCAGCAATTTGAACAGTACTTTAATGATGGTGAGTTTACAGAATCAACCAGTAAATTGACACCTATTTCTTCAATTTAAAAACATTAAACAAATAGTTAGTCATCAAAATTGGTTTAAAATTATAGGTAAAAAAAAAACTACATAATTTAAAAACGTTGCTGATTTTGTAAACGTTTATTCAAATCCAAGTTTAATTTCCAATTACTGTTGTACACGCCATTCCGTTTTGGCGTATATGAGTGACTATATTGGTTAACAAATTTAATAACTTTGCTAATTTCAGGCTTGAATGTAACTGCTGCTAGTGCGCACCACAAAAATCAAATCCTTTTTGCTTCTGATGCTTCTCAAGAGACTCTTGAAATTTGTTTGGCGGATGGCGCAGTTAATCCAAAACATCGAACAATTTTACTGTGGTAAATGGTTGATAAATGCTTAATGGGGGGGGCTACCCAGGTCAAAAAACAAAGTTCTCCAATTTTGCTCATTTTCACATACATATGTTACTCCCCCAAGGCACCCCAGCATCAGATAAGAACAATTAAGCTTGAAGGTGCACTTTTGGTTCAGTGCGTTTGTCAGTGTATTTACATAGGCGAAAGTACGCCAAAAAGCCTAAAAGTAGATTTGAGTGATTTTACATTTGGCGTCATTGCTCAGGCCATGGGCAAAAATTTAAAAAAAATGGATCATAGAGGTTGAGATATGACGTTAGGCTATCGAATCATGTAAAAATCATTGGCGAAAGCATTGGGTCCAGTTTGTTACATCTGCGATGCCCCTTCCTTGGGGCTACATTGTGTGCAAATTTGAAGCGAACCTAAAATTTTACTTTTACAGGTAGCCCCCCCCCCCCCTTAATGTGTCAAACTATAGGATGGCAAGTGATGAATATGTATTTGAATATAATAATTAGTACTATAATTGAGTTTTTTTATAATAACGCCAACTTTTAATAGTCAAAATTATTTAACAGCTATGAACAAAAGTCAATTAAATTCCCAGTAACATAAGAATTTAGCTAATATATAGCTAATTTTTGGCACAACAAAGCCAGTACATGTAGCAATTTTAAATTAAATATACATTGATTGTTTTACGTTTTAGGTATGTCAATGGCGTAAAGAGAACTTCGGTGATCGATTCGGCCCATCAGTCATGCAAACTTTGGAACTTCGTAAAATTGAGTTGGAAGATAAAGGTTTTACCTTGGTGACAAGCGAGAAACCTTTTTGCATTGTCGTGCTCACGCCTGTAATGAAAAGATCTCACAATTTACTGCGCTCATCAGAAATTGTGTTTACGGACAGCACGTCTTGCTGTGACGACATGAATCATTCTATTACGTTCATGTTAACTGAAGGACCAAGTGGAGCTGTGCCTTTAGCAGCTATAGTAACTGATTCTCAATCGGAACAAAGTTACAGAAATAGCATGCAACTGTTGAAGGCTGCACTTGGAACGTCTGCATTTAATGGTTGTGGATGGCCCAAATGCTTCATGACGGACGACAGTGCCCCCTTGCGCAACGCGATTTCTGCTGTTTGGCCTGAGACTTCGTTGTTTTTGTGCCACTTTCATGTAGGCCAGGCCATGTGGCGCTGGCTTTGGGACTCGTCTCATGGTATTGACAAGCAGCACAAGAAGATGCTAATGGAGCTTTTTAAGAAAATTTTGTATGCTGCCAATGAAACTGACGCAAATATTGCTTACGCTAAAGCTGTGGCTGTCTCAAAAAATTTGAAGTATCCACAATTTGCTGCACATCTGCAAAATTTGTGGACTAAGAGAAATGCTTGGTGCCTTGCTTTTAGACAGTTCAGTTTCATACGTGGTAACAATACAAACAATTTTTCAGAAGCTTCTGTTCGCATTTTCAAAGATGTAGTTTTGTCGCGCTGTCGTGCATATAACTCAGTTGCCTTGGTTGAATTTATTTGCGGAATTCTTGAACAATATTTTGTTGACAAACTGCGTAATTTTGCTAACGGTCGCGACTCTAAACCAGATAAAGTTTTAGATTCTTTGTTGCGAAAGTGTAATTATATTAAACGGGAAGATATTGGTCAGACGGCTGACGGAAGTTTTTTGGTGCCTAGTTCTGAAGATAGTACTGTTTTGTATAATGTAGATGCTTTCATTGGCACTTGCAGCTGCCATGATGGCAGTACTGGTCGATTTTGCAAACATCAAGCTGCCGTGTTCAAACTTTACTCAATTTGCACACCAAATATGCCCTACGTTACCTCGTCAGATAGACACGTTGCCGTTGTAATAGCTTTTGGTGACTTAGCTCCGCCAATTAGTTTTTATGCTCGACTGCACACAGGAGAATTTCCAGACTGTCCAGATACTGCTCAATACATAAGAAGCTCAAGAGAATCTAACAGTCAAACTAGTTATCTGACAGAAGATGCTGATGCAATCGAGCAAGTGACACCAGAAACTTCAGGTGAAAACGAATCACAGTTGATTAAACAAGCCCAATCTGCGGCAAAACCTTCAGTAAGTATTAAGCGACACTTTCAAGTAAGCTGACCTGTGGATCAGCTAATACCTGTTGTGCAGCATTTATTTTACTTCAAATTGTGTAATATAAAAGATTGACGTAGTTTTTCTTTCAGCAAACTGTGTATGCAAAATATTGAAGGTGTTTTTATCCTACAACAAATTATGTGAAAACAAGCTAGAAGTCTCTCAAACGAAAAAATAATCTATCATCATAACACCATTCTAATTCAAAAGTCATGAGCGTCTTTTGATTAAGGAGTTTATTAAATCAATTTCTAGTCTGCAGGTACATTTCAAAGAAAAAATAAAACTATATCAATAACACCCAGTGATCAAATTTGGTAAAATTTGGTAGCATCGCGTTCATTCATACGCTAAGGCCAACATGAAATGCCTTGAACAACAACAACGAAAAGTAAAATCCTCAAGATTAATTCCTAGTTTATGGAAAAAATTTTTGTAAGGCAAAAGATAAACGTATTAAAAACTGCAAATTTAGGATAAGTTTAAAAAAGACCGAAACCCGGGATAGAACCAGGAACCTTTAGATCATCAGTCTAACGCACTCCCAACTGTGCTATTTCGGCTTGCTTATCATCGTTAAAGTCAACATGACAACTGGTGCTATGTGATTACAAACTAAGATAACATCAACAACTTTATTAAAATTTTGGTTCATTGATGATCATTTCGTTGATCATTATATATTTTCAGAATTCATGCTGAAATAAGTTTAGTGTAGCAATGTTTGCTGAGTTATTATTACTGAAAGCTTGAGTGTGATGCACTGTTCCACTGAAATTATTCAGTTATTGAGATTAAGGTGTATGAACCCGTTGGTTCAGACGGCAGCGCTTTAGATTAATAATCTGAGGACAGATGGTTCGATTCTGTCCCTTGATTAACTTTTTTGAAGCTGCAAATTTCATCAAAGTATCGTTGCACTGCAGATAGCTGTGTTTAACTGAGCTACCAGCGTTTCAGCGTAATTTAGCAGTGTAATTCTAGGTGACACACGCACATACACACTTGAGCTGAAGTGAAACATACGTACAGACGAATTTCTTTCACAGTTTAGTGTTATAACGCCAAAATCAAAATTAAAAACCTGTTGTGCTGTGGCACAACAGGAACAAGCAGAAGCTTACTGCAAAAGTAATCCAGTGAGTGAGCACTAGCAGGGTGAACGTTTGACAACATTAGACCTGTTGCGCAGTAAAATCTAACCGCAAACAAAAGTAACTTTTAATAATTCCAATAGTGCATCATTGAAAGAATATGACACTGCCTGAACTAGTCACATTGTTTTAACTAATCTTGTGCAGTGACCAGTTCACGTCGGTAATTGTAATAAACGCCAAGTTTCAAGTCATCCCCGTACACAAAGTCCCAAACTGCAGTCGATTTTCTGCTTTAGTTTAGTTTTCTGAGCTCATATTTTTGCTTTCTAGGCGGCGTAGCTTTGGGCAAAATGAGCAGTACTTTTAACAGAAGGAGTCATTATGTTCAGTGTGTTTAATTAAAATTAAAATTTAGTGGTCACGTCACACAGAAAAAAGTAATGAAACTAAATTCAAGCATGTTTATTATTAAAATTGAAAATAGCCGCAAGATTGCTTTGAATTCAAGCCATAATAATATCAAAACATTTTAGAAAAATTAATAGTTTGTCTCAAGTGTAGCTACAACACTTTGCTACAACTAAAGCTAAACTTTTGTTTTGTTGTTTAGCGCCATGTTTGCAACTCATAAAAATTAAAGGTTACGGGTTATATAGTATTACGTGAACTTCAACGACCCGACAACGTAATTCGGTTTGTTTTCATCAAAAACTCATTTGAAATATAAATTTGAAAAAACTGAAAAATATTAAAGAAGGTATGAATGTCCAAAAGTAGATTGTTGAAAGTTTCAAGATAGGAAACATCAAGTTGAATATTTTTCGCAAAAGTTGATTTAGAAACACATAAAAATCAAAGATGATGGGGAGTCAACCAGAGACCTCTCGCACCCAAAGCGAGAATCATACCGCTAGACCACCGAGATACACACGATACACGACTTTGAAAACGAGTAGTTAAACCAAAATCTCAGCATACGTGTACCGTCTTTCTACTATTTACACGTCATGTAAATCGCACTGTTTTACATAAAAAATTACAAAATAGCAGTAAGCAAGAAGCAACTAACAAATAGGTAATATTTCGGTTTTCTGTTTTGACATTTGTGAAACTAAGATCTTCAAAAGTCAAGACCGGTGGCTAGGTTGTATGCGTAGCATTTGTTGAGCATCTGACTGCAAGTCGGAAGTTTGGGGGTTCGAAGCCCCACCGGTTGTCAACTTTTGCATTCTGCCAATTTACAGGTGCTGTTCTTTAGCTTGCGTTTTTTTCGTTAGCCAACATGAGCAGCCTACCTGTCTTTCTATTGTTAACGTAGGAAATTGCACAGGTTCCTAACACGAAGAAATTGGCCTTCCAGTGTTATATAACACTAGAAATTCGACCTACCTGCACAAAATAACAGGAAAGTTCTTTATGCACAGATTCTGCAAATTCTATACAAACCAAGAATAAAGTACTTGTCTTGCGCCTTGCCGAAACAGCAACTTTGCGAGCTACACGCAAATTTAATGACGGAACATTTAAACGATGAGCAAGTTGTAGCTGGTTTCGGCAAACATTTGGCAAAAACTTGAAAAAGTTACAAACGCTTCCGCAGTACGCAAACTTTTTGCATAGTTGCTGTTTTGCCAATGGATTTATTAGTAGCGGACGAGGCACAATCAAAGTGCAACCTACGAGTAGAGCTTGTCGTCTTGGATCTTATCGGGGTGCCAAACGATTAGCAGCCGGCCGCCGATCTACTCGTTGCGGCTGTCCGTCAGCAAAACGCCCTCATAATCTGACAGCTAATGTAGAAAAAAACTGTCCAAATGCGAGATTACATGGTTCGGTACATTAAAATTAACTCATATTTGGCTAGGAGTTTTATGCCAATTGACAGTTGTTTTGTTAGTTTAGGGGGTAAAATTAAAAACAACCGCAACTTTATAAAATTTTCTGCAGTGTATTGTAGATATATATTATTAATAATTTGTTTAACGTCCTAATGTTTTCTGGCGTGCCTTTTTTGCAAAATTTTTCCTACTAAAACGGACAGTCGTAGGTAATCAGAAATAAATCTCTATTCGACGATTCTGGTGTGTACTTTTGTTTCATGTGTTTTGTATTATTAATACGTAACAATTTTGTTGTTGATTTATTGAAATTTTTTCCATTCAATTGTAAACCTTTTTTGTATTTTTTATGCAGTTTTTATGCCGAAAGCAACGGTGAGTTTACAAATGTAAATGTGTTAATGTGCAAAAATAGTATTAATGCAAGTGAATAATGTGCCAAATCAATAAATAAAATTTTTCAATTTTTGATGGTTACACAGACGTCAATAATAGATAGGTGGTAGGTGCGTAGGGATTTACAGAAACGTGGCCAGTTATTATGTTGGCTAGAGATGAACGCGTTACGTAACAAGTTAGTTAGTTGTTAGTTGCGTCGTTAGTTGCATGGACGCACGCACAATGTTGATTTTGAAACGTGAAATCGTTAGGCCAAAAATTCAGGGAACGTCTCTAAATCGCGGTGGTAAATTAGGAAACTATTATAGTTGGATATCATAGTGCCTAACTGGTGTGCACTACTCTTCGGCAGGTGCAAAATCGCTGTGCACTTTTCACTGCCAAACTGGCGTGCACTATGTTTCGTAAGGTGCAAAATCGCTGTGCACTTTTCAGTGCCTAACTGTTGTGCATTGTGATTTCGCCGGCGCACAATCGCTGTGCGTATTTCATAGTGCAGAACTGTTGTGCGTAATGTAAATACGC
>JASANF010003693.1:0-23432 GCA_030248245.1 Trissonchulus sp. WLG1_4 | reverse complement strand
ATATAACTAAGAGCTACATCACGGCAATGGTGGTTACATTCCTGGTTCGTTCCTCCTTTTGTGTGGGTGTGGGAACCTGTCATCTTAAATACTGTGAAATTTTGAACTCTGTCCCAAAACCCAAAGCAGACGCAATTTGTCCTTGTTCTCGCCAGAAAATAGCAATTTTAGACACTGTTTGGTCGGATTTAGTTAAAAATCGCTCAGATTGGATTGGAATTACCAATGTTCTGCTGAAATATATACACCCAAGATAAAAAGGGTCTATGGCTCAAAAATTAGACCTGCACGCTACTGGTGGTCCCAGACTTCGATTTCTGAAATTTTGGTCTGAAGAAATTTTTTGACTTTTTATAATAGCGTTTTTCGGCTTTACGCTAATTTGTTATTGCCGCAGCCATATCAAGGGTAATGAATTGAGTCTGTTTGTAGTAAAAACCAAGGTGTACCCAGGAAAAAATGGAGAATTTTTCAATTTTTAGGTTGAATTTGGTCATGTGGGGACGTATCAGAAATTTTTTTCCAGCAGGAAAATAAAACACATGATGGGAATGTCACATCAGACAGAAGACAGTGTATTACACAACTAAATGCAGCATAATATGATCGTGTAGAGATGCAAATGCAGCATAATGTGCTCGTGTAGACATGCAAATGCAGCATAATGTACTCATGTATACATGTATAGGGTTTGATGAAAGATAATAACAAGGAATAGTAGGTAAGCCACAGAGTTGCAGGGGTCTGGGGGCGGCAGCCCCCAGGAAAAAATTTTTAAAAAAAGAAATTTTTAATTTTTAGGCCAAATTTGGTCCATTAGGGACGCATCAGAAAAATTTTCCGGTCGGACCATAAAAACCAAAGGGGGGAGGGACCCTTGTGTAAAATTTCAGTCGGGAAAAATTTCAAGGGGGGCGGCCGCCCCCCCCCCCCGCCCCTCCCCCTGGGACCGCCCCTGCTGCACGCCATGACGCTCTTTCATTCTTCGCATCCGACGTGACACCCCTTAAAGTGGGCCCCCCTCAATCCCCTGGGACTAAATTTTAGTTGGGAGTGGAGTCTTCCCTTCTCATCTACCGAACTACAAGTGTCACAGCATAGCTCTGAGTAGTGCGTTTAGTTGAACTTTCACAGATTTATTTTTGATTTTTTGCTAAACTACAGAATTGGAAATTACAGTTAAGTATGTGAAGCCAGTGCCACCAATTGGCATAAAAAAGTTGACCAGCCAAACACTAATTAATAGTACTAAAGAATAAAATGTAATAGTACATAATAATCACATAACATAATAATAATCACACAGACAGACTTGAAAGATAATATGAAATAAGAAACTTAATCACAAACATACATTTTTGTGTGTGTACTGCGTTTTCTGATATTCTAAACAACCACAGTAATGTTGTTTTCGGTAAAAAATGACAGAATCTCACTGTTAGGTGTGAAATTTTGGTGAAATAAAAACTTTCCAAAAAAAATTCCTGCCAAAAATATAAACCAAAATTTTTAGACCACAGGAAAATTTTTTACAGAATTGAAAAACCGAGACCGGGTACAAACCGAGACTTTTCGACTACCGAGACCGAGACCGAGACCGAGACCGAGACTGGGCTAGTCTCGGGTTTTGACCGAGACCGAGACCGAGACCGAGACTTCCATCCCTAGTTGAAACAGTGGCATTTTTTGTAACTTTTTGTTTATTTTTCAGATCTCAGAAAGAACCAAAATTTCCAAAGAATCAGTGGAAATCTTTTTGTCGGATGTAAGGCTACCTTTCCTTTCCCGTTTTGTTGAAACCTATGCAATTTTGTTGATAGGACTGTATCACGTCTATTTGCTCAGTCTGGCCCTTTGTTGACACCTTGATCTGCTCGCGTAGAATGGTGTGGGTGTGTGTCAGTATTTGTGTAGTCAGCCACTGTCATCGTTATGTAGTGTAGTTGATGTAACATCGATAGAATTCGTTTTTTGGTATTATAGGCTGGTATTGGTAGATAGATATTTATGAACAAGTAGCTATGTTCAGTAAAGGACGTGACAGTTTGTGAGCATTGGAGACGAATGTTACCTAACAAAATCGCCTAATTTGCATAGCTGTTGTAGTCTGTATTTTGTGGGCTGTTACATCCGTGTAACGGGATCCAAAATTTGAGGCGCTTCTGTAGTCAAATGTTGATTTTCCACTCCTCTAATCGACCAGAAATACCCACATTAGAATTTTGTTTCCATATTACTTAATTATAATTTCGTAAAATTATTAGAAAATTTAGCATTGCCCCATTTTTACCCCAAATATTGTCAGGACCTTCTCCACGCCCCCTGAGATTCTTGCAGGGACTGCCCCCCACCTCCATGGTTTATAAACACCCCACAGAACACCATGGGGGTCTATATTTTCAGGCCCGTTTCCACAACCAGTTTCACATCTCCCAGCTGGAGTTGCTGGACGACACCAAGTGGATCAGCGAGCAGAACGCCGTCACGGCCCTGTCCGCCCTCTTCTCCAGCATCTCCCGGCCCAGGGGATCCCCTCGCACCATCCACAACATATACATGTCCATTGTGTTGCAGAGTGGCGATTGTGTGTATTTAAGGTGCGGAGGTGACTGGTGGAACAATGATACCTTACCAAAATCTGACAACAAATAGTGCGCCACATGAGAAAACAAATGAAACATGTGATTTTGTTACGAAAAGAATAGATTTTGACTAACAAGAGTACTGGAAGTAATGAGGCCATGCCACTAAAATATGGAAGTGGCGCAACCTTTTTGTCAGACTTTTGGATGAGATAATGGTGTGTAGTTGGAGTTGGCTTTATAATCTCTATAATGGCTTTAACCGCATTTAAGATGATTGTATTGCAACATTTGAATATTTGACCAATACGATTTTGCTGAAGTTTCTATTTGGGTCGTTGCAACCGGACCTGAATATAAACCTTGTTTTAGGGACAAAAGCGAGGGTAGAAAGGAACTGACAGAGCAAGAAAAGAAAGAGTTGCACATCAAGGAAAGTACAAGGTGGGTTAATGTGAGGCTGTTCTTTAGTACTGTTTGTGTTAATTGTGTCTCTTTTTAAACAAAAACAGCCAATACTTGAAACACAATAATATGTGCCTTTGTGTTTATGTAAGACAAGACAAACAAACTTCGTTTGAGTGTATGGTTTATAGCCAACATTACATTGTAACAAATGTACCGTGTTGAAAGGAGGGGTGTCATTGGAAATCTAGACTTGTCTTTCGTTTGGCGGGGGGACCCCCACTTAAACCAAAAGTTAACAACGCTGTCTTAGCCGAAGCATATTTCTGTCCATCATTCCGTCAGCTAGAATAGTGGAGTTTCTCAATACTTCCGCATCATCTATTTTTAACCTTAAAAAATACATTAATAGTCCTTTATACTCGTATGCTTGTTTTTTTCTATTCAGACTCCGTGGAAAAAGCCAAAACATAACGGCCTCTCGTCGCGAACGTGCCTTGAAAATCTACACCGGTCTGTCCTCATCGTTAGCTGAAGAAGATCTTGACTAAATTTATGGGGGAAATATTAATATCGTAAAACTATAATGATAAGTTCGTTTTTCATTTTCGATTAAAATGCTGTATTCAGAGAAGCTTGCAGTCCTATTAGAAATTTTTTAAAAAAGGACAAAATTCTAACATGATTATAGTTTTATGAAAATGTAGTTTCCTGAGACTGTACGTGTAATTTAAATAATGTTTAGTAGTATACCTTAATATTATAATAATAATTTCGGGATATTCGCTTTGATTTTCCAGCTGTATTTTGTTAGTGATTAATCTCCACAATGTTATGTTTGCGTCTACTTCTGTACATGCCCAAATAATATGTGTCACTTCTTCGCAGCAACTGAACAAATTTTGTCCTTGTCCCTGCTTCTGTCTTCTTAAGGACAAGTATGAACCGGACTTTAACCCGAAATTAAAGCCAAACTATGAAAAATACTTTTCTGGTTTCGTTGCCACGTTTTGGATTACACTGTTAAAATCTGACAGTAAGTAATAGTTGATAATTGATATGAGGAGTTATTTAATGTGTATATTGATATGTTTGATATTTAGTGTTCTGCCTACTAATATATTCGCTTCGATGTGTTATAAATTCTAAATTCATTTTCCCTGATGAGTTTATGTAGAATTTTGACCAACAGATGAAAGAAATTGGGTTAACTCGGTACGCATTATTTCCTAAGTATTAAATTTAAATGTTTTTTTCCAATGTTTAAGCGATTACAAATAAGGCTTAATGTTGTATTGCCTCCTTCTCATGCCTTTTGCTCTTAACGCTGTTTTGTTTC
Organism: Trissonchulus sp. WLG1_4; assembly: GCA_030248245.1. NCBI lineage: Eukaryota > Metazoa > Nematoda > Enoplea > Enoplida > Ironidae > Trissonchulus > Trissonchulus sp. WLG1_4. The sequence goes on along the minus strand of JASANF010003693.1, from coordinate 19,106 downwards.
ATTTACCCTATGTGTTTGTCTCATCATTGGTAATAGAATTTAAGGTGGCGCTTCGAGAATCTGTTTTGTGGTTAATTATTTTTTCTGGAGAAAAATCGACCTATAGTTCTTGCAGAAAAGTTGCTCAGAAGGTGTTCAGGAGTCGATTGATGTGTATAACCAAGAGTACATAATAGCGTCTCACTCTATATAGAAGAAGAGTGAGACACTCTCCAGCCTGCCTGTGTTCTAGCACAGGCAGATGCGCTGGTCGTTTTCAGGCTACATGTTGACATTCTATGCAACATGTGACTGGCCAATCAGAAGCGAGCTTCTATTCTCTGATTCGCAGACGCCTGTGCACGTGCTCCAATCAGAAAACGGAATAGGAATAAAGGTTAATAACTCATTATTTATTCACAGTCTGGTTGTAAAAACATTAAAAAAGGTTTGCAAATACCTTTGGGGATATTTTGTCAAACTTTCAGCGAAATTGATTGAGAAACTTTGAGGAAATTCAGAAAAGTTTATATCTCAAAAGTTTCTCAGTCAATTTCGCTGAAAGTTTGCCAAAATATCCCTAGAGGTATTTGCAAATCTTTTTTAATGTTTTTGCAAGCAGACTATGAATAAATAATGAGTTATTAAGCTTTTATCCCTATCTTAATGCTTATCAACGCATCAGCGATTATATACTAAAGTGTGTTACGCAGGGAATCTACGCGCTGATTGGCCAGTCACATGTTGCATAGAATGTCAACATGTAGCCTGAAAACGACCAGCGCATCTGCCTGTGCTAGAACACAGGCAGGCTGGAAAGTGTCTCACTCTTCTTCTATATAGAGTGAGAAGCTATTATGTACTCTTGGTATAACTAACAATAAAAAAAATTGAAAAATTTCAAAAATTTAAAATTTACGTTTTTGTGAATATTTTTCCATTATTACCAAACTAGAAAAAAGTGCGCAAAAATCGAAATAAAACTGAATTACTTTCCTTTTTGATAAATAGACAAACATAGTTGAAGCAGGCTTCTGTCAAATGAAGCCGTTCGGCCAGAAAAATAAAAACATGCAACAAGCCAAGCAACTTTTTAAGCAAGTTTTTTGCCAAAGGGCACAGATTTCAAACCGCATGTTTTGAGTTGAGACAGTAAATTTGGACACAATATAGAAAAAAACTCAAAGAAGCTGACTAAATTTCAATTTTTCAATAAATGGACTTTGAAGCGAAATAGTATTAAAGTTCTATAAAAACTTAAAAATCGTTATAACTCAAAATCTAGAATGAAATTCGAAAAACTTTATCATCCCACACGTTTAATAACCTTTCAATTGAGCTATAGATTGTCCAAATTGATAGAGTTTGAATTGAGTTACGTGTGCCCTGTGAATAGGGTTTTCGCAAGTCACGTGAGACACAAAAAATGAATTGAGACAAATCCTTTTGGGAAAATGCTTAATTTGTTACCGAGCACCTTGCTAAATTCTAACATAACCATAAAAGTAAGAAATTACAATTTTTCAAGTACGTGCAAATTCTCGGAGCGCCACCTTAAGATCAAAGTTACGTTCCATTTTTAACACCCGGTTCTGGATTTAGAATATATCGAAATTTCGGTTCCGTGATTCATGCAGTTTGTCTAATTCCGTTACTTCTCAAATTGTGTGGCCATTATATATGCTATCGTTAGATGTTATTAAAATATATATCGGAAATATATACATACATTAACACGGAGGTACATTCTGGGGGGGTCTTGTACCAAAATTTAGGCTGCCCTTGTACCAAGTGTGACAAAAAAGTACCATGTTTTAAAGGAAAACTTTAAATTTTTACCATTGTTTGTCAAAACAACGTCTTATAGTGTAAAAAGTTGGCGATTTTGAAAAATTTGGCTATAATTTAGGTAAAAATTGGTTAAATTTGACAAAATTGACTATATTTAAGAGCCCATTTTACACAAATTTTGCTTGCCCTTGTACCTTGGCTCTGATTTTTTTGCCCTTGTTGTACCAAACTCAAAAATTTGGCGGGTCGCGGACCCCCCCAGACCTCCCGTGTTAAACTAAATCGCACAATCATTTCATACGATATGGTATCTGTAGACTCCGGTTTTAGTAAAATGAAGCTGAAACTTAGTTATAATTTTGAAACTTGATTTATAATTTTGTATCAAAAAATAATATGCCTGGGGTTTTAACATTGGACAAGGTAAGGTCGACAGTAACGTTTTTGTAGAGTACATTTGGCTTAATTAATAAATAGGTTGGTGTGAAATAATACATTTTCTGGAGTTTCGTAGCTTTTCATATTTTTTCTTGCACTATAAAAAAATGCGATATTGGTGATAGCAAGAGTGTACTAGGTAATGTAATTATGATATTGTGCTTTGTCCCGCATAATTTGTGTAAAGTATATACATTGAAATAATTTCAGCAGTGATTTATTGGTTTGATAGCATTTTGATGATCTAATAGTTTCTATTCTAGTATTATCCTGTTTTCTAGCAGATCACCAACTTACGTTTGCCAAATTTCGAGATCCTGTCAAGTTTTTTCAATGTAATACTTGCTAAAAAGTCAATTCAAAATCTTTTTGCAATGAACTAACATCAAATTTAATGGTACCAACAAACCAATTTTTGTAGTACATACTACATGGTTCGATTTAGTTGGTTTTTCATCGTGTTTGTGTTTTGTGTGTAAAACTTGTTACTAGGAATAAATTTCTATTATCACCGAGCCCGTTTGATTTGTATATATTAAGTGTTGAGGCGATGAATATTTACAGCGGACAGATGTTCTTCAGCTGTAATATTATGTGAGGTCAAGCGGTGAGCTTAAACAGGTTCGAGCTAGAGATGAGCTTTACGGCCCTGAGGCCCGGGAATTTCGAATATTTTATTATATTTGATTGTAACTCCAGTCAGATTTAGAATTTTTTTGTTACACAAATTAATGTTGCCTAGATTAATATTTGTTATGTGTAACAGTAAGTTTAAGACGCAAATAGTGGTAACTGGTAACTAACTGAAACGACGTTGAATCTGCGTTAGCGTTTGTAACCTGAATAGGATTGGTAGTAACAATTATAGTCACATTAATTGACCTTTGAGATGGGAACTTGATCGAGCGAGAATACTCTAAATTTCGCCAGATTTCAATTTGCAGTGTACATCTGCACATTGTTTACATTGCTACTTTAAGCGAATAACAAGCACGTTTTGTGAGTAGATTTGAATTATTTTTGGAAAGATGTCATTGTGACGTGCTTGCAGTGCTGAGGATATTCTTCGAATATAAAACGCGGCACCATAATGTTTTGTTGTCAATATTTGTAACTAAACATGACCACTCTCAGTCTTGATATAATTATTTCTAGCCTGCAATGTCATCGCTTCAGTCGATTAATGAGTCTAAATTTGCCTCTGAGGGGGACTTTCAGTGACGCAATTAAGTTTTGCGGTCAATTTGGGTTTCAAGATTATATACATATGCACGCTAGAAATCGCATGCCATCCTCGTTCATTAAACATATTTATCTACATTTCACATAGTGAAAATGTGGTTTAAAAATATGTAAATAAAAAGTTTTAGTTCCACAAAAGCAGAAGGAACATTGTTCTGTGGCAGAACTGAAATTTTTAGCATGCACTTAGTTACGTTGCATCACTGCATCGAGCTTATTCCTAAAACAACACTACGAGCCAAGGGAGCCAAAACGATTGGGTCTGAAGTGAAAGGACACTTCTGACCATCACATGAAACGGTTCCCATTTCCAAGTGTTTCATATCGGTTCGTATGTTCTGATATATAATCTACGAAACGCTGATGCAACAGGTTTCGTCATAATACAGTGTGCTGTCCACAGCGTTATTAGCACTTGACAGACATGGGAATGGAATCGCTGCCTGTTCTATTCTGTGTATGTACGTACACAAACTGACACACACGCCCACAAAAACAGTTTAATCTGCTGACCTAGCAGCCAGATTACACTAGGATTGTTCAATTTGCGTGCTAAGCATATGAGAGCTTTGCACTATAGTAGGTATATACGCGGCGGCTGAGGCCGCCGCATAAAAACTGTTAAAACTATTTACACGAAACTATTACGCCGTATCAATAGTACATAATAGGAAGAGTATGACACTCTTCCTATTATGCCTAGCAGCGCGCGTCCAATGCGCAGCGCGAAATAGGTCTTTTATGTACGGTTTTGAGGGGGGGGTACCCCCCCCTCAACTGAAGACCCCGTACTCAACTGAGGGGGGGTTACCCCCTACTCAGTTCGATACCCCGTGCTCAACTGAGGGGGGGGGTACCCCCCCCTCAACTCAGCACCCCGTCTTCAGTTGAGAAGGGGGGGTACCCCCCCCTCATTTCAAGACACTGACAAAGTCTTTGCGCTACCCCCCCCCTCAGTTCAGTACCCCGTCTTCAGTTGAGGGGGGGGTACCCCCCCCCCTCAGTTCAGCACATCAACAAAAGTCCTTGTCAGTGTCTTGCCCCCTCCCTCAGTTGAGTACGGGGTCTTCAGTTGAGGGGGGGGGTACCCCCCCCTCAAAACCGTACATAAACGGGCTATTTCGCGCTGCGCATTGGACGCACGCCCGTAGGCATAATAGGAAGAGTGTCATACTCTTCCTATTATGTACTCTTGGCCGTATATACTAAAATTATTGTAAAATTTAGTGCAGTCCGACATGGTAGTTTTTTCAGTTTTCGCGGGTCGGAAAAATTTTTTTCGACCCGCGCAGCCTGAAGTGGGTACCCGCGGGACGACCCACGGCTCAAATTTTCCGACCCAGCCCGCGGGTACCCACGACCCGCGTCCACCCCTGGTCGGCACCCCCCCCCCCCCTCAGATGGACGAAGTGCTCCATAAATTTCCCGGATGCGGCCAAAAAAGTGCCCCAAAATGATTTAAAAATCAAAAAAGCTAAATTTTTCTGTGTGTATAATATGCTAGGTAAATTTAGAAAGATTCGATGATTAATAATGTTAATAATAAGCTCATGAAAACTTAAAGGATTTATTGTAGCCGTGTGTTAAATCTGTCACATTAAGAACTTGGTTTTGGCATTTGTACGCAGATCGATTGCGGCAAAATAAATCGACTGTTTGGACACTTCTTTTCAGCACGAACGATCACACCCGCGGATGCATTCCCAACAGCCGCGTTTGTATTTGGTATCTTCGCAGCAACAACATCCTGGTTTCGAGGCACGTCCACGTTTAATAATAGAACCAAAACACATTGTTTCTTTGCAAGCCAGCACCAATAAAGCCAGCAAAACCAATCTTGTGAACAACATGATACCTGCAACAGTTGCAATGATACCTATATAGGCTATATGTATACGACAACAGTGAAATTTTTCACGAACACAGCTTGAACTTGAACGCACAATTTGCTGAGCCAATTTTCATTCCTCCCCACCCACCCAAGTCACTTTAAGAAATTAATCATGTTTTAGTTTCTTGCTGTTTCTTAATTATATTTGTTGATTTCTACCGTATGAATTCCTGATTCCTGATCGTAGATAAGCCCATCTGAAACCAATCGATCAATAGATCAAATTTCATCAAACTGTCAACTCATTCACTCATTCGGTGATCATGTTCAACTTAGTCAAAATGTCTTGAGCCCGTTTCACACGAGGAGGATTTTCAAGGGCCCGCGCGTTGCCAAATGAATTCCCATGGGGAAGCCTGGGGAACTAAGGGGATTCGCTGATTTCCCTTGGTATACATAGATGTAATCAAATTTGGCCCGACAGCGCCCAACCCTAGAATAGGCAGAATTAGTACTTTTGCGGATTTTGAGAGATAGAATTTTTTCTAGCTCAAAATATAGTGGAGGTTTTTACTAGAAATTTTGTGTGTATACACCCCTTAGCAATACCTAAGCGCTGGCATAGTTTCAGCCGGGGATCGAACGAGTATTTTCTGAGATGGCGATACACAATACATATGTTCTCGTCAGTAACTTATCTGAGCGGCATCTTTTTTGGTTTTTCAGACTTGGTATAGTCTGCAATATACACGGAAAGAATGGTTTTGTTTGGGTGTTTCAGTGCGAGGCTGTGCTGTCTGGGGGAAATCCTTTTCTGAGGTTCAAAATGACTAAGTGCAAACAGTTTAGTTAAGTTTTGCAAAACGGCGAGTTCCAAAGGACTGACCTGAGGTGCACGTGTAGAACGCCGAAGGGCTAAAAGTTACCTGCCAGATGTTGCCCCAACTTGCTATTTGCTCCAAATCAGAGTTTAAGCTGGCAGCGGCTACGGCTCTGTTTTGTTTGCTAAAGGTGCTATAGATGGTTACATCATTGGCAAACATCACTACATTATTTGTCAGCAACCCAGGAAGATCCCTGGGGGACGCCAGCCGTTATAGAAACTTCAGTCGAGGACTTTCCATCCACACACAGCCTGTCTTCTTACCTGTCGGATAATTCTGCAGCCAAATCAGTAGCTGACTCGTATTCCGTACCCTTGCAGTTTAGATCCTAGACCATTGTGCCAAACAGTGTCAAATGATGCCTTGATATCTAAAGCCGCAATTCGGCCTTCATGGCCAACACCTGGCGCGTCAGTCATAGTTTGACATACAAGGAGCAGTAGATGGAGGGTGGACCGTTGCTTGCGAAACCCGTACTGTTTGGTCTCTAAGAATCTTGTTAAATCGTGGGCAATGTATTTCTCCATGAATTTGGATATAAGCGGCAGTATAATTGGTCGGTAATTTTGTGGGTTCGTGCGCGTACCTTTCTTGTAGATTGGTATAACCAAGAGTACATAATAGCGTCTCACTCTATATAGAAGAAGAGTGAGACACTCTCCAGCCTGCCTGTGTTCTAGCACAGGCAGATGCGATGGTCGTTTTCAGCCTACATGTTGACATTCTATGCAACATGTGACTGGCCAATCAGAAGCGAGTTTCTATTTTCTGACTGGCAGACGCCTGTGCACGTGCTCCAATCATAAAACGGGATACGGATAAAGGTTAATAACTCATTATTTATTCATAGTGTGCTTGTATTAAAACATTAAAAAAGGTTTGCAAATACCTTTGGGGGATATTTTGGCAAACTTTCAGCGAAATTGATTGAGAAACTTTGAAGAAATTCAGAAAAGTTTATATCTCAAAAGTTCCTGAATCAATTTCGCTGAAAGTTTGCCAAAATATCCCTAGAGGTATTTGCAAACCTTTTTTAATGTTTTTGCAGGCAGACCATGAATAAATAATGAGTTATTAAGCTTTTATCCCTATCTTAATGCTTATCAACGCATCAGCGATTATATACTAAAGTGTGTTACGCAGGAAATCTACGTGCTGATTGGTCAGCCACATGTTGCATAGAATGTCGACATGTAGCCTGAAAACGACCAGCGCATCTGCCTGTGCTAGAACACAGTCAGGCTGGAGAGTGTCTCACTCTTCTTCTATAGCCATTCTTATATAGCTTTCTATACCATTCTCCATTCTATATACTATATATATTATATATTCTATTCTATATATATTCTATATATATTATATATTATATATATTCTATATATTAATATATATTATATTATTCTATATATATATATATATATATATATATATATATATATATATATATATATATATATATATATATATTCTATATTCTATTCTATATATATTATCCATTCTATTCTCTATACCATTCTTCTTCTATACCTTTGCGACTTTCCAGTCTGTGGGTACTACGCCAGATGCTAAGGACAGGTTGAACAGGTCAGTTAATGGTCTGGCTAGCTCTCTCCGGCAGGTCTTCAAGATGACCCCAGGAATGGAGTCAAACCCAGGTGATTTTGAAACGTCGATGTCACGGAGGAGTTTACCAACTTTGCGCGGCCTAAAACGCGTATTCGAGCAGAACGAATCAAAGTTGCAGTCTGCTGGTGGGCACGGTCGCCCGGTGCAGGGCAGGTTGCTTTAGCAGCAAAAGTTTGATTCAGTAGTTGGGCCTTGGCTTCCGCATCTATTAGCACGTTACCTTTGCTTTCAGCCGGTTCCATTGATGTAATGGGCTTGCGCGAAAGTACCTCGTTGACAAGCGTCCACCATACGCCCCTACAGTCGTCGATCTTTTCCGCCACTGCAGAAGCATGAGCACGTTTTTTCCGTATTCATAGAATGTTGTACAAGTTTCTATTGGTTTTATAAAGAGTCCGGCTGTCTGGGGTTGGATTTGCCTTCCACTGTTTCCTCGCCCGTTGTTTGCATTTGAGCGCCGAGTAGAGCTCCGCATCGACAAAACACTTACTTCTAGGGGCCGACATTCGCCTGAAAGGCACGAACATTTCAATACCCATTTGCATCTTCCCGGCTATGTAAGACAGTGCCTGGTTTGGACAATTAGCCGCCTGAATTTGACTGGTAAAATGGTCGTCAGCCACAAAAGTTTGCGAGCCATCCTAGTCGATGTTATTATAGTTCCGGATGACGGTTGGGGGCCGGCGGTTCAGAAAGTAATTTTTGGCCAGTATTATACAGATTACGTTGTGGTCGGACGTTCCCAGGGGGGCCCACAGCCCGAGAAAATAATCTGGGCAGTCTGTCAGAAATAGGTCCAGGGTTGCTTGAGTGTCTGGGTCTAGTTGGGCCTGACACCAGTTGTACTAAGTCGTTCGTTACGGCAAATGCTCGACAGTTCATACCAGCAGCGTTTGTCGAACCACTGTAAAACAGCCAATCTCTGTATGTGCATTCAAGTCTCCAAAAATTGAGAATTTATCCCCTGGGAATCGGAAGGCATAGTTGTCAATATCTTGCTTAAGGGCATCGAGTATTGCGTTACAGTTGTTTGGCAGTCGATAGCAAAACGCGAATACTGTTATGTGTGCGAAGTTTTAGCCAGACATACTCGAATTAGTGTTTGTGACCGGCCCGAATTTTCGGCCGGCCGGCCGAAAAAAGCCGGCGCCGGCCGGCCGGTTAAAAACACCGGCCGGCCAGCCAGATTCAACCGACTGACAAAATTAGGCCGGCATAACAATCCGGCAGGCTAAGTTTATGTCAAAATGACACTCTGGACTGGTTTTATCTAAAAATTCGGCCGCTCCGGCCCGCCGGCCGGCCGGTCTTCACGGGCAAGCCGGTCGGCCGAAGTTCTTCGCCGGCCCGGCCGCCGGCCGGCGGTTTTCGCGGCCGGTCACAAACACTAACTCAAATTCCTTCGACAGTGAGCACAGTACTGAGGCTGGTACCCCAACCCTGGTGTAGATCATTAAGCCACCTCCGTGACGTTGTCGGTCTCGCCGGTCACACATATAGCCAGGCAGCAGAAACGCAGTATCCGTAGTAGTCTTTAGATTTATAAACGTTTCACGGAGAGAATTAATATCAGGAGGCTTCATGGCCGTTGCTATTTCATGATTCAGGTTCTCTAAGTTGGCACCAATGCCACGAATGTTGGAAAACCAAATATTTATGTTAGTAGAAATGGCTCCCTCTGCGGCTATGGGTGGCTGCCATTGAGCATTAACCTGGTTGGTAGAGGTCAGTCCAGTTTCTGCAGTGTATATATGTCGTCGGCTTCAAATCCAGAAAAAGAGGACAAGTCCTCGGAGAGATTAAGAAAATGTTCCATACAGCATGTATTACAGGGGTACAGAAAGCGAACCACGGAACCGTTGCCCCTTCTGCGGTTCCCGCTGGCCAAAACAGTCACAGGGCCACCGTTAGCGACCAAACATCCTGGTCTTTTAACCTGATGAGCACAGTGGCCACTTCAGGTGATATAAGAAGACACAGCAACATACGCACGCACGACACCGCCACCACTGGGTAAACTGCCCATATAAGGCAGGTAGTTCCCTGTGTCAAGGGGCAGAAGGGGTAATTTTATCTGTGGGTCGCCAGTCACCACATCCAAACGCCTGACAGTAATAAAGGCGGGGCATAGTTGATGCTGTTAGTTTGCTTCTGGATGTGCAAGTGGACACAGATCTCTGCACTGGGCCCCGGTGGGGAATGACACAGAGGTCACTAGAAAGGTATGTCCCAGCAGTAGTGGCAGTACGTACAACTGTCTGTCCCAGCTCAGAAGAACCTCTAAGGGACCGGTTACACCACCGACTTTCTTGAATTCTCCTACGACCCCCTTCAGGGTGTCCCTTCGAACATGGGGTTCAAGGGGTCATCATCTGAGCTGGTTAAAGTAGGTGGACTAGGACCTATTACCTATTCTGTTGAGAATAATATGTTCTTCGGACGAATTTACAGTCCATTCTGGGTTTTTTTTAACTATTTTATTGTTATAAAGAAAGCTTAATATACTTGTGCGGGATGTGTGTCAGCTAAAGTACAAAAAAGGTTAGTTTTAGTTTTAGGAGTTAGTAGAAAAATGAAAAGGGTGGATAATAATGAAAAGGATGGATTGTCATTACATTATTACAGATATAAACATCATCCTGCATTAGTTCTGCGCTCAACTTATACTTTCACTTCAGAGGGGAACTCAAGGGCTTACATACAACACAGGACGATTAGTTGAATTTTTGGCTTTTTAGGAAAAAACTAAGTAACTATATATAATTTGTAAATTTGACCCCTGTGTACCACTTGGGGGCGAGGGGTACCCTGGGTACCAGTGGGGGGGGGTCGCCGGGGACTACAGGATGTTAGCAGACAAACATGGGCGTTAGATTCGAGTTCAGACGCTCTAAATACCCCTATTCAGGGGGGTACCCTGAAGGGGCCATAGGGGGGTCCTGGTAGGTCCTACAGTACCGATCAAAATTAACCTTCCATGCTGCCGGCTGCAGCAGCAAGGCGGCAGCAACAACTGCGCTATTCAGTTGTCACTTCTGGGCCACTTAGGCTAATTGAGTCCAATTTACTGGACAGGCGTACTCCGATATATGACCCTAGTATATGTACGTACGTACGTACGAGGTCAGACTGGAAACCAAATAGCTGGCAACCAGAATAATTCGGTTGGTTGTCAAACACTAAGGAAAGTTTAGAAAAAGTACCCTGCCGTCGTAGTTGACTCAACTAACGAATTTAAATATTTCTTAAGACTGCTGATAAAATGGCTTTGCACCTGCTTATTGTTACGGTTTGGAACATGAAAGCCATGTATAGTGTCAAGTAAAAATCAATTAATTTTCTTAAAAACCTAGCAAACAAGTTAAACCGATATAAATCAGTTGCCTTTTGCTCAGTACTAATCGGAGTTGGAACAGAATGTACGTTTAATAATGCCTGCAAATAATTAACATATTATTCGCTGTCTCCTTCGTAGCATTTTTATTCATTTATTGATTTATTTTATTTAGCTCTAGAAGTTTAATACACTGTTTTTTCGGGGGAAGAACATTATATATACATGGCATTAAAACTCAGGCGGTCAAATAAATATGAGGCGTTAGAAAAATCCTGGATGCACTAAGCATGCAGTGCTAAGCCAATTGCTTGTTAAACGCTCATAAGTTTCGGCGGGGGAACTAGACTTGTCATTTTTCAACTAACAGCAATATGATATTATTTTAAATCTAGTATTTATGAATTTAAATAATGCACACGTAAAGTTCTGATGTATTAATTTGAAATCTCGAATGCATGTACACCTTTTCTACATTCAGCAAAAATTACCACCCCCCATGTCTTCATGACCTTACCTACATATGTACCTTGTAAATTTCCAATTTTTCCTAGTTTTAATGATTAGAGCGGCCGATTGCTAAACGCTTGCCAGCTATTTGGTTTCCAGTTGGACCTTGCACCTCGTACGTACGTACGTACATATACTAGGGTCATATGTTGGAGCACGCCTGTCCAGTAAGTTATTGGACTCAATTAGCCTAAGTGGCCCACAAGTGACAACAGAATAGCGCAGTTGTTGCTGCCGCCTTGCTGCTGCAGCCGGCAGCAAGGAAGGTTAATTTTGATCGGTACTGTAGGCTAAAACAATTTTATATAATATAATATATATATGTATGCAAAATTGGGTGAGGCACACTGACAGACACTGTAGTAGGCAACCTTGCAATCGCAAATGGGCATGTAATTTTAGAACATTAACCTGCCGGAAAAGTTTGTGAATGAGGAAGTGCAGATCACCGCACACGCAAATTTAGACTTATTATTTTTGACAAGACTGCAGTTATATAGGCATGTAAAGTTAAGTTTTCAATAAAGTGAAGACCGCGCAATGACTGGCACGACGAAGGCTTAATTACTGTTTCCAGAAAATCACAAATACAACCGATTTAGTTTTGAAGCAAGCAAGCAAACTGTTAAAACTTGAAATGTTAGTATACCGTTTTGTAGTCACCTTTATAGCTCCTTTAATTTACTTGGTTGATCAGTCGAGACAAACTAATGTCTTTCCAAGCACCGTTAAATTTACCAACTGCTTAGTCTTTGACGGGCCAAATGTTCTTGATCCGTTAAACTGTTTGATTGTTGAACTGAACAATCGATCTTTGTTATATCTGCCTAAATTTTCCAACGGCTGTTCGTAACGAACTAAATTACGTTTTATCTCCGCTAAATTGACAAGTTGTCGAGACAAGCTTTCGTACCTACTGTCATAAAAAGATGTTGCTTGAAACAAACTGCCTTTACTATTTTTCTTTGATGATGTTATGTAGCTTTATCTACATATAGTGTGCCGTAGCACCTTCGATACCGGTTATAGCGCAGATAGCGCAAATATTATTAACAAAGAGGAATAACGCAAAAAACAAAAACAAACAAAAACAAATAACGCATTAGGACCTTCGACAGCAACTGTAGTCTGTTTCACATGAAGCTGATTTTCAAAGAAATTCCCATGGGGATTCCCAAGAGGATCACATCTGTCATCACGCGTCCGCACAGAAATCCCCTTCGGTCCCCATGCGTCGACCCGACCCGATTGCGAACTCTAATCTAAACATAGACCATATTTTTAGCTTGCAAATTCTTCCGTCTCGCTTTTTGTCGCGATCATACGCTTGCTTTTTTGAAAGCTGTTGAGCAGTAGTTTTTACGCGGCCCCTCGGCCCCTCAGGTTCCGCGTATATACTATATTCGGAATCTCAGATTCCTACGTTAACTCGGTAGGTCAAAGTTCTAGTGTTAATTAACACTAGAACGAGTTTTACCTAGCTGTTCTTTCATACATTGCGCAAATAACACCAACTTAAGGAACTATCAATTCTCGAACTATTCCAGAATAGTTAATCTCGAGGTTTTATTCACCAACTTTTCCACTGAACCATTAGGGAATAGCTCGAGAATAACTATTCTCGAGAATAGCTGAACAATAACTTATTCTCCAGCTGTCCAATAAAAATGTGGCTGCATCATTGTTATCCAATCACAGCCCAGCAGACACCCAATTAAGCTCGAGAATAAGCCAACATAAGCCCCGCCTACTGATTCGTTGTGAGAGCAGATTTGTTTCTCGTCCGCTCACCGAATCTATGTACGTCGACTTGAGCACAGTCAGTATAACCTGATGGCGAACTAAACCCGAATGCGAGCATTTTCAAACTTCTTTGTTTTGTTATTTTTACGCTAAATAAATAATATGTAAGTTATAATAATAATAATAATAATGTTGGTTATACTTCAGCTATTCCTGAGCTATTCCATGACTATTCTTGACCTATTCCCCAACTTCGAGAATATATTCTGGAGCTTAAATATTGGTGCAATTAAAATTTATTTTCTTCCTGAGCTATTCTCGAGCTATTCCTATTCTTGAGCTATTTTTTGTTGGTGCAATCCGGTGTTAGATTCTAGCGAATATGATTAGCACTAAAATTACTTCTACCGGTTCAAACCGCACGGCTTGTCATTATTCCATGGGTCGGAAGCGGAACTCAGAAAGTCAGAAGCTCAAAACTCAATAAATTGTGCATAACATTTGTGCTTGTTTAAACTCAACAAGTGCTATGTAACTACCTAGCTTGGCGATAATGTTATTACTAGAGTTCCTTCCTTAAGGAAATTTTACGGGCCGGGCCCGTGCCGGGCTGACCTCTGTGCTCGCGGGCCGGGCCGGGCCGGGCCGGCCCGGTCCTGGCCCGGCCCGCAGCCCGCGGCCCACCACTGGCCCGGCGGGCCGGTGGTGGGCCGGGCCGCGGGCCGGGCCGGGCCGGTGGTGGGCCGGGCCGCGGGCCGGGCTGGGCCGGTGGTGGGCCGGGTCGCGGGGCGGGCCAAGTTCAAAAAATGCCAAATTTTTCCAAAAAAGTCAAAACTTTCGAAAAACACTACTATAAGCAATTTCAAACACATAAACACTCATATGACAATACGGCAGAGGATTTACGTAAACTAAATGGCACAAGCATAGAAAGAAACAAACGACATAAAATAACAATTACGTTAGTGGATTTAGGTTTGCATAGGATCGCCTTGAATTTATGATTGAATATAGCAATCCTTGCTTAGAAAAACATCACAAGTTTGTGTCTGAACCATATTTTAAGACTAGTACAGGTGAAATTACAAATTACATTACAAATTCTGAAATTTATTGAAAATTCAATTCAAAAGTACATAGGTAGGCTCAGGGAAAAGCTACTTTGTTAGATAGTAATAGACTAGTTATACAATTTTTAGCCTTTTTGGCAGTTTTTTGTGCAATTTGGTGGAATTTCCAATTTTATTACTGGTCAGCCCGCGGCCCGCGGCCCACCACGGGCCCGGCCCGGCCCGCGGCCCGGCCCACCAACGGCCCGGCCCGGCCCGCGGCCCGGCCCACCACCGGTGGCGGGCCGCGGGCCGAAAATTTTGGCGGGCCGGGCCGGGCCGGGCCGACCCCTCAAAAAACCGGGCCGGGCTGGGCCGGGCCCGGCCCGCGGCCCGACACCGGCCCGCGAAGGAACTCTCACGCGGCGGCTGGGTTCAGCCGCCGCGGATATTAAAATATTACGTCCCCGCCTCGGTCGATACTTACAGATAGCCAGCCTTAACTTGAAATTTAGTTGCAATGAAATCATTATAAGCGTTGCAACACATTACACAATAGCGTTGAACTTGTACTGTAGCTGGTATCTGACATATGGGGATCGTTGCAATCTCTCATATGTTGGTATATTAGCAACTTGCAAGTCAAGTCAGTCTAATTGGTTTGTTACATAAACTTAATGCCTAAATTAATATTTGTTGTTACAGTTATGTTCAAGCGCAAAATATGACACGATAGTTGCTAGGTTGTGACTGAAACGACGTTGAATCTGCACTGGCGATCGTACCTGAAGTGGCAGTAACAATCGTCATAACGTTGGACCTTTGAGTTGAATGCAATGGTTACTCGATCGACCAAAAACTCCCTAAATTAGCCAGATTTCTGAAAAAAATCCCATTTTTACCAACTTTTGTTCATTTTCGTGACATTACCAACTTTTGTTCATTTTCGTGATACTTTCCGGAGCGCTTCCCCAGAGGCTTTGACTTTGGGAGCTCTTTCCCATCTGTCTAGTGTCTGCTTTCACGTGTATGTCTCAGACGCACTTTACGCCACGCTTGACGTGTTTGATCAGGTATTAAGGGAAAACTGTTTGTTGTTGCTATATACTGTGCCTGGGTGCTACGACTTATGGATTTTTCGCCCATCTGGAAGCCTTAATAATATATTCTAGATTAAGGAAAACTCTATTGATTTATACTACGCGTAGATTCATGACGACTCTAACGTATTTATTCAAGATGTTCTTTTACTTATTGATGACGTATTTCTTTAATGATATTCGTACACAGATCGGTTGCGGGTAATTAAATCAAAGTGCTTGAACATTTGTTTCAGCACCTATTATCGCAGAACATGCACTTCAGTGTGCAGTGACTTGGGGGGCGGCTTTTGCAGCAACAACAGTATGCGAATGGATTGAGCGCTTTCATAAGTTTAGATACTGGAGAACCAAAAGACATTATGGTTTCACTGCAAGCCAGCACCAACAAAGCCACCAAAAGCAGTCTCGTCCACATGATGCCTGAAATAGTGGCAATGAAATGACAGGTGAAGTGTTTTTATTTTTCACGAACCCCTCTGTCTGGGCCGGTTGCTGAACTTTACAAGTCTTACAATTGTAACAATTAAGTGCAAAATCATGTGATTCGTAATGAATTTACGTAGAATTTGTAACGAATCACCTGATTTTGCACTTACAATTGTTGCAATTGTAAGACTTGTAAAGTTGAGCAACCGGCCCTGAGCGCATAATGTGCTGTGGCCATTGTTAAGACAGATCAAAGCACTCAGTATTGATCAAAGAGTCAAATTTCATCTAACGCTCAAGTTTAATTAGAGATTTAGTGATCAGGTTCGATTCAGTGAAACTTTCTAAAGGTCTGTTTCACACGAGGTGGGTTTTCAAGGGGATATTTTCATCGCATTCAGTGGGGACACAAGCGGATACTGATAACTGAGATTATTGAAAACAAACAGAACACAACAGCGGGAGAGAAAATAAAACCGCCACCTTTCCGCTGGTGAGTCGGACGCTTAGCTATGCCAACCAATGGATGTCAAAGTCAATGGATAATATCCAAAAATTATGCAAATTACGACATCGGCGCTCATCAGCTGGGTATGCCCCGCGGTGCCAGTTAAAAGTTGCGCCCAATCAGCGACAAAATAAGTAGCTATGAAGCACGAATATTTAAGTAAACTGACCACAGGTCAGTTAAAACCTTTTGTGCAGCACGCGGTCTGGCCTATTTAAGGGTGAGATTTCAACGTGTTCTCTTTGTACATCACGCAACCTAGCCTACCGTATTACCTCGAATAAAGCCCCTGGGGTTTTATTGTTTCGTGAAACGTTTACCTGGGGCTTTATTCAAGGCTGGGGCTTTATTCAAGGCTGGGGCTTTATTGTTTCGTGAAAGGCTTACCTGGGGCTTTATTCAAGGCTAGGGTTTTATTTTTTGTCTGGGTTCCAGAGGGGTCGTTTCTCAACTTTTGGTTTCTTCTAGTGTCCAACAAATCTCATAAAGCTCAAATGCTACGTTATGTATGTACTTTCCAAGCTGTAGGATTAACGTTTAAAATAAAATCGGTATGTCAACGCCAGTAGGACCCAAACTTCCGTTCGGGTAAATCACTAGCTGCCTGACAAAATTTCTTGCTTTATGACTAGAAAGAATTTCACTAAGGTGGCCTCGCTGCTCTCCCGCCCACCATTCACGCAGTAACTTGACAAAACTCTAGGGTGGATTTCACAAAGGTAGTTTTACTACACCATGGTTTTACGTGCGTTTTATATGATTTGCACATAATTTCAATACGAAATATCGCCCGATTCGTTACGAATTTTGTAGATTTTCTTAAATCATGGTTTTAGGTCAGCTAAAATTTCAGCCAAACAGAGACCTGATGTGCCATGAGGGGCCGCGTAAAAAGACTAATTAGTATCAAGAGCACATAATAGGGAAGAGTATGACACTTCCCTATCCTAGCTAATCGGACCGGACGATGCTCCGGCCGAAATAGCGCTTTTACGCCTTGATTTCAGGGGGGGGGACCCTCGTCTCAAAACCGGGAAGTGTCCTGATTTTAGGGGGGAGGTGGGTCGTTTCAGCACACCTGCCAGCTAAAATCGGTGGTGTCTTGATTTCAGAGGGGTACCCCCCTGGTTTCAGCACGTTGCCAGCATGGTGAGCGTGAGCTGGTGGTGTCTTGATTTCAGGGGGGGGGGGTACCCCCCTCGTTTCAGCACACCACCAGCTCACCATGCTGGCAACGTGCTGAAACCAGGGGACCACCGTTTTCGAGCTGGCAGTGTGCTGAAACGAGGGGGGAGTAACACTTCAGTAACCCTGAAACCAAGACACTTCCCGGTTTTGAGGGGGGGTTCCCCCTGAGATCAAGACATGGTACATATGATTCGAGGGGGGTACCCCCCCTCCTGAAATCAAGGCGTAAAAACGCTATTTCGGCCGGAGCATCGCCCGGGCCGGTTAGCTAGGATAGGGAAGAGTGTTGTACTCTTCCCTATTATGTACTCATGTTATGCCGAGTTATGCAGCTAAAAGATATAGCTGTTTTCATTACTTGTCAAAAGACAAAAATTGGTGCTCGATGAGCATGTCATGTGCATGCGTTCAAACATTCTACACGCTGATATGCGTGTATAGCCTAAATTTTTGTGGGCGCACACATATACTGTGAATAATGATTTATTTTTTCCATAACCTTGCTCAATCCAATCAAAAGCACACGTTTTTAGTATCAAATGAAAGCTAAAGAACTGCACTTTAATGTGGTACTACTTATTTTAACTAATCTTGAACAAAAATTGCTGAAAAATGACTGTAAACCTGACAAATATTGAAAAATTTAATATTAAATTTTGAAATTTTATTACTTTCACAGACCGCGCGAGGTAACAACGCGTCTATTGATGCAAAATTTGTCAGATTTGGTTGAGTATTTGCTGAGTTACAGCAGTTACAAAACGGGCCAAAAATGACGTTCTTCAATGGAAAAATCAAAAATAAAAAAATCGATAAATTTTGACAGGTGCATGCTGTAATGATGTATATATCGTTAGACGCAGAGTGGAATGGGCTATCGAATTCTATATAATACATTAGGTTTCCTGTAATTAGGCGGAAAAAAAAATCGATTTTATTCGAATTAGAATTTTTAACATCGAATTTTTCGAAATAATTTAATTTCATGAAAATTTCCATCAAAAATGCTTTCGAATAATATATACATTATGGGGGTTACCTCAAACGACTGAGCTGCTATGAAACAATGAAGTTCCATACATTCACTTTTTGGTCAGACTTTAGTTATTCCGCCCCAAGGCGGAATAAAAAATAAGAAAATATTTTACTTACCACGAATTGTAACGGGTAAATTTAATCGGCAAATCGTAATAAGTCGGCGCTCGCCACAACCTCAACCATACAACACAACGCAACAAAAAACACTCATTAATTTAAAACAACTTATGAGCATAAATAGCGATCGCGTTGCGTTCAAGCCGCTGGATGTTTTGTACGCACGCAGGTGGGGCTTTATTCGAGGACGTTTTGATTAAAGCCCCGGGGCTTTATTCGAGGACGTTTTGAATAAAGCCCCAGGGGCTTTATTCAAGGCTGGGGTTTTATTATTTCGTGAACTCCTTCCCTGGGGCTTT
>JASANF010003692.1:0-19203 GCA_030248245.1 Trissonchulus sp. WLG1_4 | reverse complement strand
CTTAAGGACAAAAGGATAGGGACAATAACAAAGACGAGTATGAACCGGGCCTTTAAAGATTCATACTTTAACTTTAACTGCACAACAGTTACAGGTCCTACTTTGACTGAAACTTAACTTAAAACACCCTTACTTTAATTTTAACATTAAAGTTATTTAAAAAAGTTATATAAAAATCATTGATTTTGGGGCTTCTTAATTTAACTTAAATTCACTGCCTCAACTTACTTAACAGTAAATTTAATTTAAATTGAAGGGTTGACCTCACTTAAACCTTAACTATAACTTTAATGCGAATTGGCTAACTTTTTTGACCTATTGCCTTACCTGTACCTAAAGATGTTCGCAGTTGGAATTTTCAACAGAGGTAAAAAGACTCCGCATGAAATGTTCATAATCAAAAACATTTTTCGATGGAGCTTTTTGTCATTTAGAACATAATGATCTAAAAGACAAAAGCTGGTAGCATAAAAAAACTTTTTGTTAACGAACATTTTCGATGACGAACTTTCAATGACAAGAACATTTGTCTTTTCAACAATGAACACGTATTTCGATGACGAACACTTGGTTGTTTGATGACAAACATTTGGTTTTTCAATAACAAAACATTTTTGATGACGAACATTTGGGTTTTCGTTGACCAACATTTGATGAGGAACATTTCGATAACCAACATTTTCGATGATGAACTTTTGATGACGAACATTTCGATGAGCGAACATTTTGTTTCAATAAATCGGGCCCTCTGATGAAACTTTGTATTCTGTAACTAATATTATACCTACACATTTATTTAAAAGTTATGACACGTCACAATTTCCTTTTCCTTGAAGTAATGGTTATGAGTCGTCTGTTTCTAACTTCGTGTTGATGCGACGGGAAGACTGATTTCATTGCTAACCGGCATTGGTAGGTACAGCTTATTGTGAGCACATAATCGGAAGAGTATAACACTTTTTTCATTTGCCAGCTAACCAGAATAGATAGTGTAGGTAGATGCATTGTACATTAGTGAACTAAAACCGACTAGCATATATGTACCTAATTTGTGGGAAGTAAGTCTATCTCGTTGAACCAGTCTAAAACACACACAACGGGTCAATTTATTGATTCTAAAGCATGTACTATGTAGCATGTATCTACCAGAAAACATTTTGATGGTGACGGTTTGAATAACCGACTTTTGGCGACAAAAGTTTAAATTCACGTTTACAGATGTTTAGTCAAGAAGGAAAATAGTTTTCCTAGCTTAAATAACTCCAGAAGGGGGAGTGTCATCTGTACTGTATTTGTTCCAATAGCACTCCCGATCCCGACCCCGAGTTCTGTTTTATACATGTTTCTGTTGGCAAACTTCATATTTCTTCGCTTAAAATTCACTGTATTTTTTACTTGATTTCGAAAATTTTTTTGTTTTCAGGAGAATGTTTGGCAATAAAGCAGGATACGAAGATTTCAGACGGCGACACGAATCCAAATCTAAAATTGCAACCCACAAAAGAAGTTGACTCAACCGCATCAATAAGTGCTGATCTTTGCCAAATGGATTCGTCAAAGGGCTTGGTCAGTGCCGTTTCGCTGACAATGGCCCTAGCAGTTCATTCAGTCGTTGAAGGGGAATCGCCATAGGCATAAGCTTAACGCAACATGCTTTCATAGTGCTTATCGTAAGCGTGACATCGCATAAAATCCTGGTTTGCGTCGTCACTGGACTGGAATTGGCGCAATTTTGCGTTAGCCGACTGAAAATTGCGTATTTCTTGGCGCTGATTTTTGCGTTATCGTCTCCCGTTGGGGTTCTGGTCGGTACGGGTATGACCTATCACGATGCAGATACTGGATCACCATTCTCTTTACAGCAGCAGTACGGTATTGTCGTCTTAGAAGGGTTAGCGGCGGGAACTTTTCTTTACGTTGGTTTATTTGAAATATTATTGCGTGAACACCACAAAGAAGCTAAATTTATGTTTGCACGATTACTGGCAACTTCGCTTGGCATATGTCTGATTTTACTTTCTGATTTTTTATGCTAAATAAATGTGTATAAATTACCTATGTACTTAAATGTAGGTGGTTACTAAAAGCCGGCCCTATGTTAATTTTTCATCCTTCTGGGCCGGAAAAAGACTAAAACCCTGCCCGGGCCACAGTTTGACTACATAAAACCCGGCCCAAAAGTTCTCCTTTGCTCGCCCGGGCCGTAAACTAACTAAAACCCGGCCCAGGCCACAGTTTGACTAAAACCCGGCCCAAGGTATCTCCTGCGTTTGCCCCGGGCCGGAAAATGACTAAAACCCGGCCCGGGCCATAGTTTGACGAAAACCCGGCCCAAAGGTTTTCCTTTGCTTGCCCGGGCCGGAAAAGGACTAAAACCCTGCCCGGGCCACAGTTTGACTAAAACCCGGCCCAAGGTATCTCCTGCGTTTGCCCGGGCCGGAAAATGACTAAAACCCGGCCCGGCCATAGTTTGACTAAAACCGGGCCCAAAATATCTCCTGCGTTTGCGCGGGCCTGAAAATGACTAAAACCCGGCCCGGGCCCATAGTTTGACTAAAACCATGCCCAAAGTTTCTCCTTTGCTCGCCCGGACCGTAAAATGACTAAAACCCGGCCCAGGCCACAGTTTTGACTAAAACCAGGCCCAAAGTTTCTCCTTTGCTTGCCCGGGCCGTAAAATGACTAAAACCCGGCCCAGGCCACAGTTTGACTAAAACCGGGCCCAAAATATCTCCTGCGTTTGCGCGGGCCGGAAAATAACTAAAACCCGGCCCGGGCCATAGTTTGACTAAAACCAGGCCCAAAGTTTCTCCTTTGCTCGCCCGGACCGTAAAATGACTAAAACCCGGCCCAGGCCACAGTTTGACTAAAACCCGGCCCAAGGTAGGTATCTCCTGCGTTTCCCCGGGCCGGAAAATGACTAAATCCCGGCCCGGGCCATAGTTTGACTACATAAAACCCGGCCCAAAAGTTCTCCTTTGCTTGCCCGGGCCGGAAAATGACTAAAACCCGGCCCGGGCAATAGTTTGACTAAAACCCGGCCCGGGCCATAGTTTGACTAAAACCAGGCCCAAAGTTTCTCCTTTGCTTGCCCGGGCCGTAAAATGACTAAAACCCGGCCCAGGCCACAGTTTGACTAAAACCCGGCCCAAGGTACCTCCTGCGTTTGCCCGGGCCGGACAATAACTAAAACCCGGCCCGGGCCATAGTTTGACTAAAACCAGGCCCAAAGTTTCTCCTTTGCTTGCCCCGGCCGTAAAATGACTAAAACCCGGCCCAGGCCACAGTTTGACTAAAACCGGGCCCAAAATATCTCCTGCGTTTGCGCGGGCCGGAAAATAACTAAAACCCGGCCCGGGCCATAGTTTGACTAAAACCAGGCCCAAAGTTTCTCCTTTTGCTCGCCCGGACCGTAAAATGACTAAAACCCGGCCCAGGCCACAGTTTGACTAAAACCAGGCCCAAAGTTTCTCCTTTGCTTGCCCGGGCCGTAAAATGACTAAAACCCGGCCCAGGCCACAGTTTGACTAAAA
This sequence comes from Trissonchulus sp. WLG1_4, assembly GCA_030248245.1. Taxonomy (NCBI): domain Eukaryota; kingdom Metazoa; phylum Nematoda; class Enoplea; order Enoplida; family Ironidae; genus Trissonchulus; species Trissonchulus sp. WLG1_4. Next base: position 15,670 of record JASANF010003692.1, on the reverse strand, counting down.
CCGGGCCCAAAATATCTCCTGCGTTTGCGCGGGCCGGAAAATAACTAAAACCCGGCCCGGGCCATAGTTTGACTAAAACCAGGCCCAAAGTTTCTCCTTTGCTTGCCCGGGCCGTAAAATGACTAAAACCCGGCCCAGGCCACAGTTTGACTAAAACCCGGCCCAAGGTACCTCCTGCGTTTGCCCGGGCCGGACAATAACTAAAACCCGGCCCGGGCCATAGTTTGACTAAAATTTTTTGAATACTTTGTTTGAATTTTTCGTTACGATGTTCTAGGCCTATTTACAGAAATAGAACGCTTTAGACTGGTTTTAACGTAAGACAGCATTTATGCATTCCACCCGAAGTGTTTTTTTACAGCACCAAGCGATGTTTTTTTGCGTTATTAAAGCGTTATTTTACGCATCGATCAGTGACTGACTGCTCTTCTCGCTACACTCCAAAAATATACTCAACAATAATAAACAAATAGGTACAGAAATAGGTAAATAACGTGTTTACTAACATGTTCACTATTCACACAAAAAAGTTAGCAAAACCTTGCATTTTGAGGTCCGTTTTATCAAATGAAGTGGTACCAAAAGTATCGATTCATTTTAGGAAGTTGTCGGTTATATAATACTGAATTATTTTTATTAAATTATATTTCACCACTTATATCCAAACGAATGAAATGTACCTACGCAAAAATGAGATCAAGTTACATAAGCTCATTACGAACTCAAATAATCATGAAATATGAGCATTCAAATAACGGAGGTGCAATTGATTAAGACTAGACTATTGCTAAATATCGTGCAGGATTAGCTGACTGCCAAAATGGTGAAAAATGGTTATTAAAGTTTGGACTGTTATTTGCTATTTTGAGCTTTATTTATGTTTTATGTGTATTCTGATTGATAAAATGGTCTGTTTTATTACTATATATATGCAAAACTTTATACCATTTTGGTAGTCTACTAAAGGGCCCGTTTTTCATTAGGCAGAAATAAGCATAGCTTAACTAACAACTAACATAAGTTGCCGTTTGCAACAGAATTAATGACATAAAAAGTTGACACAAAAATTTTTCAATTGATTAATACTTAATTACCTCCTAAATTCTCAATTCTGAATCTTATGTTGATTCTGCCCAGTGAGAGTCGACCGTGAGAGCCTCGTTATAAATTATAGATTAACTTGATTAATTTTTATTTACCTTTATGAATTTAAAAAGCCAGCAGAGTTAGTTTTGAAGAATGTTTGTAAAGGGCATTTCAGTTAATCTAATTTATATATAACAAATGGAGAAGGCCCCTCTGTTTGTTAAACACTGCAAAGCGTATGGATATCACAAGTTTCTGCCAGCAATAATTGTTGATTCATCTTTAAAGCCTGTTTCACACGATGGGGAAAACGCGTGGGGTGCCCCACGTGGGGAAAATCTGTATCGCTCGCCGTGCGTTTTTCCATGTGGCACCACATGCGACAGCCAATTAGTAAGCACTGTTGATGATCACGTGACTTTATACAAATGCTTAAAGGACAATTTTAGGGCTTAAACTCAATCATTTGAGTTAATTCTTTCACATTTGGTTAGTCTATTACGGCTTTTACGAATACGTAGCTCATGAATTATATTTAAGTAAGCTACAAAATTTAAATAATTTTTATAAATTCTTACACGTAATTTATGCTCAAAGCACATATCACATAATATGTCAAAATTCAATGTAATACCTTCGTAAACACTTAGTATTTTGACCGTTTACGCGCCTAAAAATTCAAACTCCCGCGCGTTCATGCCGCATCGTGCGAATACGTTACCCCAGGGGAATCCCCGGGGGACACCACACGGTGCCACATGGTACCCCGCGGGGCACCCCATGGGGTGTCACACGATGCCACATGATACCCCACGGGGCACCCCTCGGGGTGTCACATGGGGTGCCCCACGTGGGGATTCCCCACGTTTTTCCCCATCGTGTGAAGCAGGTTTAACAGTATGTACCTATCATGTGTTGTTGCTACTAAACTTTGATTGCACCAAACTGTTACGCTGGAATAAATGATTGGTCACAAATCAGTCAGAAGTTGAGTTCCAAAACAGACTTTAGTTTGATGGTAATTAAATGATTTAGGACAGCGGCTGAAATGCTTTTGCTCCAGCTTACATAACTAACCAAATTGAGACAATTTCTCTATATTTGTATCTGTTTATATGATTAATATTAGCGAAAAGCTTGAGAATAAGTTGGCGCAGTCAACTGTTGGGGTAAAGTTCACTAAACAGTATATATGCTTCAGTCATTTAGTTGAGATAAAACTGTCTAAAAATTGCTTGCGTGGCGCTCCGAATAACTAAAATTTTTATATTTTCTCAGTTTTAAGGAAGGTTTTCTGCCCTACTAGAAGTTCTGCTGCTACTTTTTATGAAGTTCTATGTATGAGCAAACCTTTGGGATTAATTTTTAAGTTTGGTCGAGCCTATATTGATGCTATTTAACGTCGCCTTTGGTAACTATTTAAATAGCTTCAAGTTAAAGTCATGGCAGATAGAAGGCAGATGTTAAGTTGAATAATAAAATCCTCAAAGTTATTTGGAGCAGCACCTGTCCGTAACTGACAGGTTTTCATCTTGCAGGGCTATGCACATAACATAAAAATTGCATTGCATTACAAATTACATTGCAGAAATTACAAAACTAAAACGGCCGTTTGCACCAACCTTATTCTCCAGTTATTCTTATTCTCATGCTATTCTCGAGTGCTGTTCACCATTTTACAGTATTCAAAAATTATATTCAGCGTATGGTAATTAGTTAATCTGCACCCATTATCAAGGAAGCAGTGAAAACAAATCTAATGAATAAGTTGTTAGGGTAAAATGAGATCAGCTATTCCTGAGTTATTCTATCTCGAGCTATTCTACGTTGGTGCAAGCCAGTGTAAGCTTAAGTTAAAGCCTCAGTTTAAGGGTAATACTTACTCTGAGACTGACCTGAGCCTAAGCCCAGATCTAAGCTTAAATTGGAGTATTTATGAAAACGCACACTCTCACAAGTGCATAGCCAAGCGAAAAGTAAAGCAAAGTTCTGGCGTCTCTAATTTCAGAATGAACATTATATAGAATGACAGAATATAAATGTGGAAAAGCGTGACAATAGGAACACAGAAACCAACGAAGTGTTGCACTGATTGGATAAGTTGTTATTATGTTCAACCTCCGTTTAGGATGATTTTTCCAAGCTGAAACACTGCCAGTGAATTTTCCCATCTCTCGTTATCACTACCAGACCACTAAAATAGAAAAATAAAGCTATTAATAAGGTCAAGTTTCAACGCTGCTTTAGTTACAGCAGGGCTCATTACACAAGCATATGAATTTCGAAATTATAAATCTAAGCCTCAGCCCAAGCCCAAACTAAGCTTGATGCTAACTCTGGGGCTGAGCCTAAGCCTAAGCCTGAATCCAATTTGAACCGATATTTGAGTGTTTTTTTTATATTTACCCGCCAATAATGGTTAGAGTGAAAGGACTCTTTTGAGCTGGCATAGAGGACCATGTAGCTGCGTGCAAGGGGTTGGGTTGGGTACCCTAGAGCGTGACAGACTAAATGGTAGGTTCTCTTCTTCTTCTTCTTCTTGAGTGTTACTAAAAAGGCACACCCACTCACACGTGTAGAGCAGAGAGCAGTTCTGTAAGGAGAGCAAAATCTGGTCTCATTATAACGGGAGTCAATATTGCTTGTTTGAGGCCAAACTCGAGTAAAAATATATGTTCTCTATATGAGAAGTATGTTGATGGTATGACTCACGCGCCACTGGCGAGTTCCTTCCCGTCAGCGCTAGGCGTGCAGTGGATGCGGGCGATGACGTAGTCGCCGGCGTCAATGGCGTCTTCCAGCTTTACCTCCATTTTCAACTTATCACTCAATTTGCTCTTTTTTTCTTGGAAATGAGCCTTGATGCCTAAAACAAGCATTGCCCAGAAAGGTCTCTAAAGTTCCTTCGTGAGCCCATGCCAAGCAAATTCTGTTTAGGCAACGACTGCAATATTAAGCCTCTAGTTAACGCTATCAAGACATAACGCTATTATGTAATATTTGTATAAAGTTTGCTTCCCTGCTATGCAGCTACATATTTGTTTTTCACGTACATATTTTGCCATATTTCCTGTTGCCTTATGTGAACTGTTTACGCGTTAGAAAAGAATGCGCTGATATTGGTCTTTTTACACATTTTTTACAAAGTTTAGGTTTTTTGAACAAGCTTTATGTGGCACGGCCCCCCACGCGGCCTGGCCCGCAAAATTTTCTCAAGGGTGGAGCCTAAAGGTCTCAAACTTCGCCCCAACATAATAATATAAAATCCTAAACCAACATCCCCTGTGGGGTTTCCCATTCTATGTAGGTGGGAATAGGAAATACCATTGATAGGGGGCTAACACGTTGCCAGGTGTTCAACACAAGGAAGGGGTGAATCTGTGCACCACCCAGTGCTTATGGGCATGAAGATGATTCTATTTATGATATAGACAATCCCGCGAAATAAGTTACTGGCAAGTACGCGTAAATTTTTTTATCTAAAGTCTTACCAAAAAATGTTGAAAACTGAATGAAAACAGATGGCATAATTTTAGCAGCTCCTAAGTTAGACCACAAACGGCTGGACATTTAGACAAAACAGGTGGTGTGATTTTTGTGACTACTCGATGTACTCTTGATGCTTGCAATTCTTTCTCTTCGAAATGAAATTGCGTGTTCTTTTGTCTCAGGGTTCACTAATTTTCGGTCAGACTCTATTTAGCAGTTGTCCACTTGATATGTTCTTTTCGTAATGAAATCACATGCTTTGTTTTGTGTCAGAGGTCAACTATTTTTGGTCAAAGTTGAGCATCAATGACACTGTTTACCTTCGATCCCCTTTATGCTGCCTTTTTCCGGAACGATCACGACCGAATCTGCTTTAAACAGAGAGCTGGGATCTCCGCCTTCGGCCGCCTGCTTCATCTGCTGCACTACTTTTTCAGCGATTGCTTTTGCTGGAATAGTCTGATGCATTAATGAAACAGGTTTCGTGCATTTTTCAAGAGGAGTCAATTTCAGTTTCTACTTATTCAAAATCTTTCAGTACTTTTTCACTCACTGCTTCGTTCAAACATAATGGTTTACAAGAATAAAGTTAGCTTTGATCGTATTTGGCTACAAGTAATGGCTTAAAGACAGGCAAGCTTTTTGGCCAGTCATTGGTCTACTAGGGAATTCACTGCTTAGTGGATTGGATTTAAAATAACTTAATTAACTGCGCCCTCGTGGTAAGTTTCCCATGTATCACGGTTTTTTAGATGCCTCAGAGAAACGGCGATTCGGCTATAGCCAATTATTATACACTGATTAGTCTAAAATAGCCGGCAATAGCTGTATCAAATTTCAGCACATATTTCCAATTAGACTGTTTCGCCGCAGCTATAGCTCGCCGTGGCTATTCTGGCGATTTTCAAATGGCCAAGTTTTGACTGAAGAAACCCGGCTATAGCTGGGCTACGGCTATTTTTGAAATCAACAGAGACCCCTAAGAAGTGGCGATTTGGCTATAGCCGCCAATAGCCTTTCAAATACACTGTTTCAGTCTGAAATAGCTGTGGCGATTTTCAAAACACATATCCAATTAGACTGTTTCGCCGCAGCTATGGCTGGCCGTGGCTATTCTGGCGATTTTCATATAGCCAAGTTTTGAATTTGAATTTTGATTTTCATATGGCTCAGGATGACATCTCATATGACAACGGCTCAGGAATCGGCTATTAGTGCTATAGCCGTATTTTGACTAGAAATCGCCGAATTCTCCTGCTATAGCCCGGCTATAGCTAGCTCTTAAAAGTCAGTTCTGAAATTACCGATTCCGAAGACTAAGAAAATAATAAATGCAAAATGAAGACGACTTAGTGGAATCGAACCACTAACCTTGCGTTTACCAAGCGAACGCTAAGCCACCGAGTTGTCTGGATTATTGACACTAACTGCAGCTTTAGAACGAACGACAAAAACTCACATCAATAGAGCATAGTAATAATAAAGATATATACATACAAATTTATTGAAAAAAAGAAGAGGGGGGATACACCCCGTGGCCAAAAATAATTGTCACATGGCTACTATGTGCTACAAATCTCTGATACGTGCTACTCGTCTAATCACTTTACTCCCAGGAGTGCACTCAGAGATTTGTTGCACTCTCTGAACACACAGTGAGCATCAACGAATTCGCCTTAGCGTGCACTCACAGATTTGTCGCACGCTGCTCACTCAGAAATAAGAATGAACCTTAAAAAGACAAGACAAGAATCGAACAAATGCGCCCAAATCGCCAGGATTGCCAGCCAGACGTCGTAACCACTCGACTACGGCTGCTGCACAACTACCTTGACAAAAACCCAAATAATGATGACAAGTGACGTATGTACGTATTACGTAGTATGTTCAGTCTACACTGCATGTTGCATTTAGATAGGCATGTTCATGCACAGCAAAAGATATTACTGTTCGATAATTTACTGTCATTTAAAAAACTTATCGTCGAAGGTAGCGTAGCCGAGTGGTCTATGGCACTGACTGGAAAACAAAAGTCAGATATGCGTGGGTTCGAATCCCACCGCTACCTATAGTTTTTCTTTTTTACGTGTCAAAGCCATATGACAAGTCGGTTGTATCATGGCCAGCGCTGACACTCAGAGATTCGTATGCAACTCTGCTTGGAAAGCCCTCGTGAAAAGCACTCGTGCGCTGCGCGCACTCGTGCTTTGCACTCGGAGCTTTCCATCGCATCGTGCATACAAACCTCTGAGTGCACTTGCAGCCATGCTACAACCCTTACTTGTTCACACGTATGTACATAGTGACTAGGTATTATGCTACATCATCTGTTACTCTGTTAGCAAAACAGTCAACAGTGTAATCCTCTTTTATTGATAATTGAACGATAGGGCTTCAAGGTGATCTGTAGCGCAACAGGAAGGCAGTTGGACTTCTAGCCATTACGTTGGCCGTTCGATTCTGACAGGCCACACTTTTTACAATCCGTAATTTCGATGCTGGAGCACCGATCTCAGCCGGCAATAGCCGAGCTCATAGTCGGAGAATCGGGCGATTCCTAGTCAAAACACGGCTATAGCGCTAATAGCCGATTCTTGAGGCGTTATCTTACTCACCTTCAAGAACTGGCTATAGCCGAGCTATAGCCGGAGAATCCGTCGATTCCTAGTCAAAACACGGCTATAGCGCTAATAGCCGGTTCCTGAGGCGTTGTACTACAGCCTTCCAAGAACTGGCTATAGCCGAGCTATAGCCGGAGAATCCATCGATTCCTAGTCAAAACACGGCTATAGCGCTAATAGCCGATTCTTGAGGCGTTGTCTTACTGACCTTCAAGAACTGGCTATAGCCGAGCTATAGCCGGAGAATCCGGCGATTCCTAGTCAAAACACGGCTATAGCGCTAATAGCAGGTTCCTGAGGCGTTGTACTACAGCCTTCCAAGAACTGGCTATAGCCGAGCTATAGCCGGAGAATCCATCGATTCCTAGTCAAAACACGGCTATAGCGCTAATAGCCGATTCTTGAGGCGTTGTCTTCCTGACCTTCAAGAACTGGCTATAGCCGGAGAATCGGCGATTCCTAGTCAAAACACGGCTATAGCGCTAATAGCCGGTTCTTGAGGCGTTGTCTTACAGACCTTTCAAGAACTGGCTATAGCCGATGCCGGAGAATCCGGCGATTCCTAGTCAAAACACGGCTATAGCGCTAATAGCCGGTTCCTGAGGCGTTGTACTACAGTCTTCCAAGAACTGGCTATAGCCGAGCTATAGCCGGAGAATCCGGCGATTCCTAGTCAAAACACGGCTATAGCGCTAATAGCCGGTTCCTGAGGCGTTGTCTTCCTGACCTTCAAGAACTGGCTATAGAATCCGGCAACTCCTAGTCAAAACACGGCTATAGCGCTAATAGCCGGTTCCTGAGGCGTTGTACTACAGCCTTCCAATAACTGGCTATAGCCGAGCTATAGCCGGATAATCCGGCGATTCCTAGTCAAAACACGGCTATAGCGCTAATAGCCGGTTCCTGAGGCGTTGTACTACAGACCTTCCCAGAACTGGCTATAGCCGAGCTATAGCCGGAGAATCCGTCGATTCCTAGTCAAAACACGGCTATAGCGCTAATAGCCGGTTCCTGAGGCGTTGTACTACAGCCTTCCAAGAACTGGCTATAGCCGAGCTATAGCCGGAGAATCCGGCGATTCCTAGTCAAAACACGGCTATGGCGCTAATAGCCGGCTCCTGAGGCGTTGTACTACAGCCTTCCAAGAACTGGCTATAGCCGAGCTATAGCCGGAGAATCCGGCGATTCCTAGTCAAAACACGGCTATAGCGCTAATAGCCGGTTCCTGAGGCGTTGTACTACAGTCTTCCAAGAACTGGCTATAGCCGAGCTATAGCCGGAGAATCCGGCGATTCCTAGTCAAAACACGGCTATGGCGCTAATAGCCGGCTCCTGAGGCGTTGTACTACAGCCTTCCAAGAACTGGCTATAGCCGAGCTATAGCCGGAGAATCCGGCGATTCCTAGTCAAAACACGGCTATAGCGCTAATAGCCGGTTCCTGAGGCGTTGTACTACAGTCTTCCAAGAACTGGCTATAGCCGAGCTATAGCCGGAGAATCCGGCGATTCCTAGTCAAAACACGGCTATAGCGCTAATAGCCGGTTCCTGAGGCGTTGTACTACAGCCTTCAAGAACTGGCTATAGCCGAGCTATAGCCGGAGAATCCGGGCGATTCCCTAGTCAAAACACGGCTATGGCGCTAATAGCCGGCTCCTGAGGCGTTGTACTACAGCCTTCCAAGAACTGGCTATAGCCGAGCTATAGCCGGAGAATCCGGCGATTCCTAATCAAAACACGGCTATAGCGCTAATAGCCGGTTCCTGAGGCGTTGTACTACAGTCTTCCAAGAACTGGCTATAGCCGAGCTATAGCCGGAGAATCCGGCGATTCCTAGTCAAAACACGGCTATGGCGCTAATAGCCGGCTCCTGAGGCGTTGTACTACAGCCTTCCAAGAACTGGCTATAGCCGAGCTATAGCCGGAGAATCCGGCGATTCCTAGTCAAAACACGGCTATAGCGCTAATAGCCGGTTCCTGAGGCGTTGTACTACAGTCTTCCAAGAACTGGCTATAGCCGAGCTATAGCCGGAGAATCCGGCGATTCCTAGTCAAAACACGGCTATAGCGCTAATAGCCGGTTCCTGAGGCGTTGTACTACAGCCTTCCAAGAACTGGCTATAGCCGAGCTATAGCCGGAGAATCCGGCGATTCCTAGTCAAAACACGGCTATGGCGCTAATAGCCGGCTCCTGAGGCGTTGTACTACAGCCTTCCAAGAACTGGCTATAGCCGAGCTATAGCCGGAGAATCCGGCGATTCCTAGTCAAAACACGGCTATGGCGCTAATAGCCGGCTCCTGAGGCGTTGTACTACAGCCTTCCAAGAACTGGCTATAGCCGAGCTATAGCCGGAGAATCCGGCGATTCCTAGTCAAAACACGGCTATGGCGCTAATAGCCGGCTCCTGAGGCGTTGTACTACAGCCTTCCAAGAACTGGCTATAGCCGAGCTATAGCCGGAGAATCCGGCGATTCCTAGTCAAAACACGGCTATAGCGCTAATAGCCGATGCGCGTTGTACCCCTTCTATACTTCTACATATATATCCTTAGTTACGTAACCTTTTGATTAACGCAGACACTGTATTAGCTGAATACATGGGGGGAAGAGGGGGGTGGTTCGCCTGACAGTTTTACAGTCTGTGTGCAAGCCCTATACAGGCGATAGGTCTGTAGGCCGGGAGGGAGGTGGGTGGTTCATATCGCAGTTTTACTGTCTTAGGGGTAGGCGTAGATTGCCGTTTTGCTCAGTTAAGCTAGGAGGTGTTGTGCAAAAAATAGTCTACAAGGACAGCGCGGGGTTAATTGCAGCTGATCGCTATATCTGTCTGAGTGGGGTATAATAAATCGTGACACATGGGAATGTGACCTACGAGTTTAACTGGCGGTTTTTGCTATCCTTGCTATCCTTGCTATCTGAATTGACTTGGTTTGTTGTAGGTATACGTTTTTTCGCTATTAATTTCGAGGCGAATCAGCTGAAATTTAGCGGCGAGAATGCCTTTCGAGATTTAAAGCCGAAATAGCCGCGAATTTAAAGTGAAAATAAACAAGCACTTTCGTTGACCAGAGAGTTATTTGTGCCAAGAGAACTGTTAGTATTATTTTACCGTTTCGGTAAAATGTGGCGCGGCGGAGGCTGATATGTTCAAAACCAGTGCAATACTGCAGCAAGAACGATTGAACAATTTAAATTGTGGTGCAGGTCCTACATACATGGTTCATCCTCGTCCGTAATGGAGTTTGCTTGTCCATAGGCACTTGTCCATAATATTGTTGACAAAATCTTGACTGTAATCGCCAGTGTTTTTGCACTGGCTCACGGACATTCATTCTATCAGACATGAACACAGACAAGCAAAAGCAAGATCGTCCACATCCACGTAGTGTCCACAGAGATATTTCACTGCAGACGGAATTATTTATATATACCTGCTACAAGTCCACTGTGTTAGACCTAATCAGAGATTTAGCATGTGCAATATGGCGCTAGCAGAACATCTGACAAGGCATAGAATCTAAATATCATTGCAGTGTACTAGAGTTGGCGACAGGACGAAAATTTTCGATCAAACTAAGCAACAACTAACTACATAGATCTGCCACGACTGACGACGTGCAGTGAAGCTTCCATAGAAAAAAATTCAGAACCAATCATCACTTCGAAAATTTTTACATGTGAACAATTTTTACATGTCATGGGTTGACTGACTATCGAACCCTTGTTAAAATTACAAAATCTGACGTTTACAAAATGGTGCTAAGATTTCATTGCCACCATTCGCTCATTTTCCACATCTAGTGTTCTGCAGACTTCTCCGCGGACGTACATACGTATCAATTATCGATTTGTTTATACACGCATAGCCACACACGCCCGCACATATGCACAGACTAGTATGTACAGCTGCAGCCTGCAGGCAGCTGCTATGCCTGTAGCACAGACTATTACTGCACTGAAACTTGCTTGATTTACATGCATTTTTTGTTTCAGTGCAGTGACTGAAATTAGTATGCACGGCCGCTGAGGCGGCCGCGCAAAAATAGGGCGGGGGCGCAGGGGCCTGACCTTGAAGGATGGGGAGGGGGCGCAATCATAAGCTATGTACATACTTATACCTAGTCTATGGTGAAGGGGGGGGGGGTCACACTGTCATGATGTTGTTGCGTTGTTGTTGTGTTAATTGCTGCTATAACCGTATGACAAGGAGGGACCCTAATTTCCCCTTAGCTGTAATGAAGGGGGGTAGTGAGTTCTTTGGTTGGTGATACATGAAAATGAAGCAAAACTTACCGCGTATCACCTATATTTATGTAAAGTATGTATGTATGTACATAAATATGTACATAATTGTGAACTATGCGTTTTAGAATGCCTACGTTTCCATATTGCTTCATCACTACTACATTTTATGTCACCCTCTTTCGCGATTTTATTGACAAAATTTGCATAAAATGACTTCGTTTTCAAATTCTTGCCCTTAATTTTATGGCAAGAATGAGGGCCTCAACTTCATGAACTGGAAGTCGGCAGTTTTCAACATTGTATAAACTCACTTTGGGTGTAAGAGAATAGCGTCACACATAATCGAAATAAAGCTTTATGTACATACATACATACAACTTGTCCAGTAATTGAGACAGTTTTTGCAGCACTTCACATGTTTTTACCTAAACAAGGCTGGAGGGAACACTACAGCGTAAATATGAAATAAATCAACCAAGACGATTTGTTAATTCTTCGCGTAAACGGGCCGATATTTGTGTTGTTCCTGTCCCTGTGACACATTAAATTCCCTAAATTGAATGCGCATGCGTGGGTGAACTTCACTCGCGGCTTCGCGAACTTTTTATCGGTAGTTCGAAGGTTGATGGGTCAGAAAATATTCCCGCTAGCATCCGTGCGTCTGAGTCAGCTGCCACCTACAGTTTGACCTAATAAAGCCCGGTTCATACTCGCTCATACCTCCGAATCTTTGTCCAAGAGTCACAAATTTGCACGACGAAAGTTAGCGTCAAGATCGAGGTAAAACGGGTAATTTTAGTGAATTTTCGCGTCGTGACGCAAGTTTCGTAAATCTCAGTTCAGCAAATAACTGAGCTCCAAGTTTAGTTCATCCTGCTAACATTAGTTATTGTGCAACGTATTTGGGCAAAAAAGTTAACCCTTAACTTTAACTAAACAAGTTGCCCCTAAAAGGGGAAGGTTCCTTTGCAGAGATGCTCACGTTCAAAAACACAATTTATATATTTACTTATTTATTTATATATTTACACAATGTAGCATCTAATTATGCATAAGTACCGTGCGTGATTTTTCTCGACATTTTGCAGAACAAAAGATATAATGAGGCTCCCATTAACTTGCACTGATATCTTCGTTAGGGGGCCTTGTAAAGCTTGGAGGCGTGTAAAATATTTATCTATATAGTGTTGAAATATCATAGATTTGATTTACGTACTCACTTCTTGTAGTCCAGCTGATCAGCTGATTTGACTACGCTATGTTCATCACTTTGATGAACAGTTTAAGGCCAGTTTACACTACCAAACCCGCACCAAACTTCCACCAAACCAAACTTCCACCAAACTTGACGTTTGGTGCAAATTTGCACCAAACCTTGTATTCTCATTACCAAATTCACACCAAACCTGCCGTACCAAACTTCCACCAAACTTCCACCAAACAGCCAATCAGATTTCAGCGCGGGTGATCCCGCCAGCGGCAGATTTTAATTGAATTTTGTGTCAGTTTTACCATGTCTCGCAAAGCGAGTGCAGCAGCACTAATTGTACTTGAATTATTTGAGAATTCTGATGAGCCTAAGCCTAAACGCCATAAAGCTTTTTGGGCTAAAGATTGGCTACAGCGTCGTCATACAAAGGGCTGTTATGCCAGCCTTTTACAAGAACTACGTCTGGAAGACCAATACGAATACAGGAGGTGGATTCGGATGGACGAGACAACATTGTTGGACAACACGACAACAACAGACAACGGAGGCAGTGTTTTACAAAAAAATTTAAAGTAAATAAAAAATGTTGCCAATTGTGAAAAAATTTTCATTTTTTTCATTTCAATTTTTTTCGAAACAACATTTTTTTCGAACCAACATTCTTTAATTTTTCAACAGTCACGCCCCATTTCTATACATATTTCTTTACACACTCATACGACCAGTGGTAGGCCACTGACTGGTCCCGGTTTTGAGTGATCTCACAAAAAATTTTCGCCAACATTGATTAAAAGGCAACAATTTGGTCAAACTGACCAGTATGGCATTTTGACTGCGGTGCCAGGGCGTAGTCAGGAGTCAGAGAGAAGGGGCTAGAGTGCAGAGTGTCCGTCTGAACCCCCCCTTTTAGTCAAACCTTGCAAAATTGTCAAGAAGGGTGTATACCCCCAAAAAGTAGAAAAATTAGGAAAAGATTGCATTTTGTCGAAGATACAATGCCGTAAATGTCTCTAGTTTCCGGGCATTACCGGCCCCCCGACCCCTGTAATTTAGGCATATATATCAGTCGCGTAGCCAGAAAAGAACTTTGGTGGGAGTGACTTTTTGATTTTGTTGAATGGGTAAAAATGAACTTTTTTGCTATTTTAACACAAAAGTTTGCTAAATAGCAACACATGCAAACACTGTACTAAATTTGAGCGGTCGAAAACATCAGAGCTAAATGTAGAGTTCAAATCACTATGTCACGTAGTTACAAGCCTAAAGCGGTCTAGGGGCGGCAGCCCCTGGAAATAAGTGTGAGAAACTTTTGATTTTTAGGCCGAGTTTAGTCGATTAGAGACGTAAAAATACATAATGGTAGAGATGGGTAGTCACGTCCATTATATACAACTTCCAGTAATATAAGTATTGTAACCGACTAAACGCTTCGTTAACCTTGCGATTTTTTCTTAAAATTTGAACTTTTTGCCAAAGTTTGGACAATGAAAATTCTCCGGCTCCGGCACTTTTTTTGCCGGAGCCGGAGGCTCAAATCCGGCCGGAGCCGGAGCCGGAGCCTCCGGTCGATCGCTAGTGGGCACGAAGATGCTTCTTGTAGTAATCCGGATTTTTCACATTCCACAAAAATTCCTTGTCTTTGTAGAAATCAATCAAGGAAATTTCGTCTTCATATGTCCACTGAGTATCACTCATAATTTATATGATGCAGATGAAGTAAAAATAACCACACTGAGTATATATAGCTGTGCGGAACAATAATAATCAAAACGCAGCAGCGTGGGAAAATGTTATAAACAACACAATTCAGCCCTAATAGTGAGTGTCACGTTATTTTTTGCTGCATTCTGATTGGATGTTTGGTCGAACCACCAAACCAAGTTTGGTGGAGGCAGTTTGGTGGAGGTTTGGTGGAGTTTGGTGGAGGTTTGGTGCATATTCACACTACCAAATTTCCACCAAACTTTCACCAAACCTGAGTTTGGTGGAGGTTTGGTTTGGTAGAAGTTTGGTGCGGGTTTGGTAGTGTAAACTGGCCTTTACAAGCCAGAGGCATATTTTTTGTGCCAAGTCATATTCTGTGAGTCCAGCCGCAATTTCTCTTAAGGGTCATTTATATGAATTGAAGTTTGCCAACATGTACCAAGAGTACATTATAGGGAATAGTATCACACTTTCCTATTTGAGCTAATCCGATGCTACGGCCATTACAGCCCTTCAATGTCTTGATGCGAGGGTAGGGTTTGACAGATGTCACGCAAGTAATTTTTTTAAGAAAAATCGGGCGTGGCACTTTAAAATCACACGTAGATCGCGTCTCTTTCTGTCGCAGCCTTTGGCAGAATACACAGGGCCATAGCTAATCTCTGTGCCAGACTGCCAGCATAACCCTTCCAGGGGTTGTTCAGCAAGATCATGCTCGCTGAACAAATTGCAAGCCATGTTCCTGGTACCGACCACTATCGTCTTCTTGGCAAAAACAGACTGAGCTGTGAAACGGAAGACAACTAATTTGCATATTATTATTTCTTGTCTGCATGTCATCCAATCAAAAACGTTCCAAATAGAAAGACCCACCCATGTCTGAGCAACTATTGGTCAAACCAATTTTCTAATTTGCATATCGACTGCCATTGGACATGGCAATATCAAATGTCAATTCTCTGTTTTAAATATATGAAGAACAGGGGGGGGGAATAATTTTACAAAATAAATAAAAGCTTCCAACAAATTGTTTTGGAAAAATGTTCTGCGTCTAAGTGAAACTAATATGTTTGTTTGGTTTTAAGCTTTCAGGTAGGATAACTGGAATGTTTTTCGCCGTTGTTTAAGTTCAAATTTAGCTCAGGTTGAACCGGCTCCCCCCATGTGGGAAAAATACAGCAGGTAATCTGGGGGCTAGGATTACACACAAATCATAGGCTGCACTGTCATAGAATTGAAGTATTTCTGTTATCGTAGCAAAAACCGATAACAAAATGTTCCTTCTCTAGAAGGAACAAAAGTAGGGGTTAAACTTTT
>JASANF010003691.1:0-16089 GCA_030248245.1 Trissonchulus sp. WLG1_4 | reverse complement strand
TGTCGGGAAAATCCCGATTTGTTTCTATGTGTGTATCATATTGTGTATGTAGGTGCTTATGTGCTACCTATTTTGTGTCGGTGTGCGTATAGGTGTCTGCCGGAGCTGTACGTATATATGCATGTTGTATATGCATGCATATATACGGACAGCTCATTTGCATATTGCGGCCGTGTTCGTATGCATTTGTTTTCGTCTGGGATTTATTGTCGTTTGAATACTGAATTATTAGTCGTTTTTGCAACCGTATGGATTGTTGTGGATCGTCTGGGTGTTTTGGTTAGTTGCGGGTGTTGAAGTTTGTGTAGCCTTTTGGTTTGCACTTTTGGTGATCTTGAATAGTAGTTTATTATTTCGAGGTTTTGCCTTCTAGTTTTTTCATAGTGCTTATCGCACCTTTTGTCGGTGGGTTTTTGGTGTGGTGAAACTAGTTAATTTGTATTGCCTTTTTTGTATTGAATTCGGTTGGACTGACAGTCGTACAATAAACTGTTTATGTCCGCTTCGTTTCGTGTGTCCTTATCTTTTGTATCGTTGTGCGCGCGTTGATTATTACGGATTGACTATGCATTATGACGGTACTTTCGTGCATTGGGACCGCACTCTTCCCATAGGGAAGGGAAAGTCCCCTTAACTGTATCAACGGGAAATACTGTGTGGGCCCAACCCCTTTTATACAGTCCACTTGGTTTGTCGATGGGCCCAAATTTCCCCACATGGTCCTCGGAGCCGGATTCGAACCAGTTCTTTTACTGAGTGAAAGTTCTGCTTATTGATTCTAGCGCCCGCACTGTTTACGCATTTGTTCGCGAAGCGTTTTTGCGTTTTTGCGACGCATCCGTCCGCGCCTGCGCTGCCGTCGTATATCTGCGCCAATGCGAAAATTCGCAACGATCGACGTCGCATATCGTGATCGCAAAAACGCGGCTTGCCCCTGTCAAGCAAAAATTAACCATTCCACGCATGGAATTGGTCGCTGCTGTTACCGGTGCTCGCTTGCTTCAGTTCGTATCGAAGCACTTGAATCTTCAAATCAGCAGCACGTACCTGTGGACTGATTCTCAGTGTGTACTGTACTGGCTGCTGAGAGAACAGGTATCTACGCAATTTGTCGAAAATCGACTGCGTGAGCTACGCGACGTCAAGGGCTTACAATGTCGGTATGTCCCTACTTCTGAGAATCCCGCGGACTTGCCGACTCGCGGATGTGACATTGACACTCTCAGAAACTCTCGCTTGTGGTGGAATGGGCCTCTTTGGTTGACCAAGGGGGTGACACAGTGGCCACACCAAATTCAAATGGATGTACCTCTCGCTTGGCAAGAGGAACAAAGTCCAAATTTGGAGCAAGCAATTGTCGCTGCTCAGCCAACCTCGCAATCGACAGACAGGCCGACTAATGAGCTGAAATATTCTTCGCTTAGTAAGCTCGTTTGAATTACGGCCTATGTAATTCGGTTTGCTTCGAACTGTCGATCGCCGGTTACCTCGCTTCCCAGAAGCGGGGGCCCATTGAGTCAGAAGGAACTGTCTCACGCTCTCCAATGGTGGGTTCGATCAGTCCAACAGGACAATTTTCCTGTTCTGGTTCATAACCCTGCAGCCCCTAAGGGCATTTGTCGAAGTTTGGGGATATTCAAGGACAATCAGGGCATACTACGTTGCTCTGGGAGATTGGAATCTACAACGCTGCCTTATGAAGCTAAGTATCCAGCGTTGATGCCCAAATCAGGTCACTTTGTCGATCTGATAGTCATGGACTCGCATCGAAAGGCCCTACACGCTGGGGTTGCTCAGACATTGGCCCTGGTACGACAAAAATTTTGGATCGTTCAGGGTAGAACGGCAGTGAAAAGAGTCCTAAAAAACTGCCGGATCTGTCGTCGGCTGGAAAGTGGGGAGTACAATCTTCCGCCAGTGCCGCCCCTTCCCGAACTTCGCGTGGGGGAGGGACCCCCGTTTTCGTATACGAGGTTAGACTACCTCGGTCCTCGATTTGTGCGAGAGGGGGACACTCAGAAGAAAGTCTGGATCTGCTTGTTTACCTGTGCCGTTGTCCGGGCGGTTCATCTCGAAGTTGTTGAAGATATGACCGTCGGACAGTTCTTGCTCGCCTTTCGTCGATTCGTTGCATTGTACGGCCCTCCACGGGTGATCGTATCAGACAATGCTAAACAGTTGCACGCAGCATCCAGATTCTTTCGCAAATTGTGGTCCAACGTTCGAGACTCGGAAGCTACGCAAGACATTCTCGTTTCCCACGGTATGGATTGGCGCTTTCTGCCTGAAATGGCACCGTGGATGGGGGGCTTCTACGAGCGGCTTGTTGGTGTGGTGAAAAGGGCCCTCAAAAAGAGTCTCTCGACTTCTTTGGTTACTCTTGCGGAACCTCAAACGGTAGTATCCGAAATCGTTTCGGTCGTGAACTGTCGGCCTCTAGTGTACGTCGAGAGCGAATTGAGCCGTGCACCTTTGTCGCCTATGCACCTGCTCTCTCCTATGAGGAGAGTCGGGGGTATTGACTTGGCTAGTCGCGACGACGATCCCGAATATTTGGCCAATCCTTCACCTCATAGTTTGCGAGTTAGGTGGAAGCGATTGCAAGAAATCATCGCCCGGTTTTGGCGAACATGGAGGGCGGAATATTTACTCAGCCTGAGAGAGCGGGTACCTGTGCATCGGCAGCGTGGTACGACTCCTTGGCACCCTTCGGTCGGCACAATTGTGCACATCAAGGAGAACCTACCTCGAGCATCGTGGCGCCTCGGAGTTATTCAAGAATTGCATTCGAGCTCCGACGGTTGCATTCGTTCTGCCACTGTTCGCACAAGTGCAGGATCTGTCCTACGTCGGCCAATAAAGCTGCTCTACCCTTTGGAGTTGGGAGACGACTCTGTTTTAACAACAGAAAGTGCAGCTTCCAATGGTTCTCCTCCCATAGGGAGGACACCGCGTAAAGCTGCCGTCGATGCTCGACGAAAATGGCAGTTGTATTCTCGTGACTCTGAAGATGAAGAAGTCTAAGAATCATTCCTTTGAGGAATGTTGCAAGCTGCCTGCCTCCATGGCTTACTTATTGCTCCATTTGACGGGAACATTTCTCGATTGCTCGCTAATTGTATTTGAGAGTTCCTTCTCTCAGAGAAGGTCTCCTCTGCCTTGGTCGCACATTTGAAATGACAAAACCATTTGAACTTGGATAACTTGACTTCGAAACTGCCATGACTATTTGGACCCTCTGCGCCCAACCTCCCCTGGGGAGTGTCGGGAAAATCCCGATTTGTTTCTATGTGTTTATCATATTGTGTATGTAGGTGCCTATGTGCTACCTATTTTGTGTCGGTGTGCGTATAGGTGTCTGCCGGAGCTGTACGTATATATGCATGTTGTATATGCATGCATACATACGGACAGCTCATTTGCATATTGCGGCCGTGTTCGTATGCATTTGTTTTCGTCTGGGATTTATTGTCGTTTGAATACTGAATTATTAGTCGTTTTTGCAACCGTATGGATTGTTGTGGATCGTCTGGGTGTTTTGGTTAGTTGCGGGTGTTCAAGTTTGTGTAGCCTTTTGGTTTGCACTTTTGGTGATCTTGAAAAGTAGTTTATTATTTCGAGGTTTTGCCTTCTAGTTTTTTCATAGTGCTTATCGCACCTTTTGTCGGTGGGTTTTTGGTGTGGTGAAACTAGTTAATTTGTATTGCCTTTTTTGTATTGAATTCGGTTGGACTGACAGTCGTACAATAAACTGTTTATGTCCGCTTCGTTTCGTGTGTCCTTATCTTTTGTATCGTTGTGCGCGCGTTGATTATTACGGATTGACTATGCATTATGATGGTACTTTCGTGCATTGGGACCGCACTCTTCCCATAGGGAAGGGAAAGTCCCCTTAACTGTATCAACGGGAAATACTGTGTGGGCCCAACCCCTTTTATACAGTCCACTTGGTTTGTCGATGGGCCCAAATTTCCCCACACATGGCAACTGTTAAATGTTGCACAAAATGCAAACATTTTATTTTAGGTACAGCACTGTGCATAAAAAAGTTCTCTGTTCGCGGCGTACGACGAGCTTCATCCGTCGCGAAAAGTGACCTAGGTTGGCCGGAAAGTGACGAAAACTTTTTTAAAAAGTGCTCCAAAACACATTTTCAATGTAAAAAAGTTAAAAAATGAAAATTTTTTGTTCTTCACTTTCCAGCCACCGTTCGTCACTTTTCGCGAAGGATGAAGCTCGTTATACGCCGACGAACAGGGAACTTTTCTAAGCACAGTACCGGTAACTTTTTCACTAGCTGACAGTTAAGGAAACATTTTTACTGTGCTAACTGAAGTTTTGAAGTGGACTACTTTGTTTATAAGTTTACAGCACCATGCCAGAACTACAGCAAAAGTTTGTGACAACTTGTCACGGTTATGTACGCTTCATGTCAAATAAAATTTCAGACAAAACATAACTCCAAAACTGAGTTACACAGAGTTCACGTGGAGGCACAACACAACATAAGCAAACAAACTTCAACGAACCATATTTTGAACCATATCAAAGCTCAAGCCTTTATTTTACTTGACAATAATTTCATGGTTTAAAAAACCCAACTAAAAACTTAAGCTAAAAACAATGAGGATAAGACCAATAAACTAAGAAGATAAGACAATTTTAAAAAAAGATGGCAATTTTCTCAAAATTTTTTATACTTTTTACTTTTACATACTTTAGTCTAACTAAATTCTAAACATAATTTTTATTTTAATCATTTGACTGGCTCGTATGTTAAGGATAGTGACAGCTTATGAGAAATATTACAAATATATCTCTCAGGCCTTCAATGCTTTGTTAAGAAAGCAAAAAGTTATTAAAAATATTTAAAAAATTGAAGCCAAACTGACAAGGCTCACTAAGTCTAAAACTGATGAGCCAATTTTAACACCACATAAACGACTTGAAGATACAATGCACAAATGTCTAAGCTCGGCTCATACTCGTCCTTATATTAATCCGTCATTTTGTCTGTAAGCAGTTTCAATAATTGTTTACCTATAGCAGTGAAAAACGGTGATAAATGATACAAAGTTTTTTATAAACGAAATAAAATACAAGCTTGTATGCAAAAAAATAGATAACACAGTTTACCCGTATTGAAAAAAAGCAAAAAATGGATCCGCCAGGAATAGAACTCGGGTCGCTCGCGAAAAACGTTGAGACTGCTAACCTCTACACCACACACAACCCAACAGTCTCATATGCCCTATCTCTCATTTACACCACAAGTACGAGCCGGTCTTAACAAAACAACAAAGAAAACAACAAAAGAGATTATAAAACCAAAGCCTAACAAGAAAAGGCTGTGCCACTTCCTTATTTTAGTGGCATGACTTCTGCGACTACTTTCTGTACTCTTGATAGTCAAAATCTATTTTTTTCGTAACCAAATGACATGTTTCGTTTTCTCAAGAGTGGTGCAACTATTTTTCGTCAGACTTTAACATGTTCAATCCTTGGATCTGAAGAATCCCTTGATAATGAGCACTTGAACACAGCAGGTGATCCAGCCCCCGATGGTGAAAACGGGGGTCCAGAAAGTGACCCGCCAGTGAGTGCTCTCGGCCACATCGATGTCGTAGTGGATGATGCTGTTCAGGTAGTAGAGCGAGAAGGAGATCTCCTTGAAGTGTTTGCGAATCGACACGATTTGTTGCTGAAATGGGAGCAGAAACTAAGTCATATGTTATGTAGACCCTAGCAAGAGTACATAAATAATAGCAAGAGTGCATAATAAGAAGAGCATACATGTCACTTTTCTGGACCCCAGCTTAGCCGCCGCGGACTGTGGTCCACCCCACAGCTAAGGCCTATGTTTTAATTCGTGCAGAGGGGTACGGGTTAAGCCCGGTTCATACTTGTCCTTAAGGACACAGGGACAGGGACAAGGACAATTTTCGGTCAACTACTGTGAACAATTGACGCAAGCGTTTCGGCTAATTTTTTGCATACGATCTACAAGAGACCCCAGCAGTAATCATGCGAAAAGTTGGCTTATTTGGCCCGGCAGTTTTCTTGGAATCGCTTAAGGACAAAACGATAGGGATAAGGATAAGGACGAGTATGAACCGGGCCTTATCCCACAGTTGTTGCCTTTTTCGGGAAATAATGATCGCAGCATGTCCGCGGCGATAAGCCACAAACGTGCATAGTGGCATTATGCACTCTTGATAATCAGGATAGTAATAGTACATAATAACAGTACACAATCAGGGGCGTAGCCAGGGGGGGGGGAATGGGGGGAATTCCCTCCCCGAAATTTTTTCCGACTGACATTTTACACAAGGGTCCACATTTTGGTTTTTATGGTCCGGCCGGAAAAAATTTCCGATACGTCACCAATTGACCAAATTTGGCCTAAAAATCAAAAATTTCCCCAATTTTTTTCTGGGGGCTGCCGCCCCAGACCCCTGCAACTCTTTGGCTTGGTGTTCCTTGCTTTTATCTTGCATGAAAGCATGTGCGTATGTATGTATGTAGTTGCATTATGCACTATCTATTTGCTTAATACACTGTGTAGTGTATCGGTTTAGCTGTTTTATTGGTACAAAAATGACACTTTCCAGTAAATGTACAGTTTTTAATGTCAAAAAATTTCAAAAATTTTGCAATTTGCTAGCTTCCGATCGCTTACCGGCCCACCATTTTTTTAATTTTCGTTATTTTTAGTAGCAAATTTACGTTCGATACTGCTGGGGTCGAAAATAAACATTGTTTTATGACCAAAAAAAATGCTAATATGTGTAGTTTTTTGCGTTAAAATAGCAATTAAGTGCATTTCAACACACTTGAAAAAATCGAAAAGTCATTCCCCCCTCCCGAAATTTTTTCCTGGCTACGCCACTGTACACAATAGTACATAATAGTCCCTATTATGTACTCTTTCTTTATCCCTAGTTTATGAAATGAAGAATGAGTTTAAGATTATGAACACAGAACATTTATGGTACTATAGGGTTTGACAGGGTTTGTGTACTTTGTAGGATCGCTTGTACGGGATTTTACTAATTTTAATAGTGCTAATTTAAATAATTCATTTATTTATGTATTAGATACATAATGAATAGCAAGCAAAATATGATTTTTTGCCATTTTCCATATTTTTTTACATGTTCTAAGCATTGGAGGCAATTCTACACGTATTATACAGGTTACAATATGGTCCATAGACTACGTTTAGCAAGACTGCCTTTATGTATTCCACCGAAAGTGTTAAAAAATATCATTCAGTCAGTAGCCCTCTCCTATCCTTGTTTTTCCTATGGCGGGGACAGTGCACTGCACACCTCCACATGGGCAGTCCAGTCGGTGGTGTTGACAGGGTGGTCGTCCCCGCTAACCGCCATGTAGTTCAGCATTACCGTCTGTCGTCCGTACACCAGCGACGTCAGGCATAGTTCCGCGTCACCTACAATACAACTCTCAAGTGTCACTGGCATTGGCATGCATGTATGAGGGGGGTAGGGGAGACCCCACAAAAAATTGAGGGTTTTGGCGAAGGGTCCAGAAAATTTGGGCAAGATTTAGTAAAAATACATAGCACTTTTTTGGGTAAACTTTACAAAATTTAGGGTATTATTTTTGGTCGATTAGGGGTCAGGGCATACATTAACATAGGGGTCCAATTTGGGGGGGTCCTGTACCGACTTTTTGACTACCCTTGTACCAAGGCAGACAAAAATGACCTTTTTTAGCAAAAAATTACTGATTTTTAAAAAAATGTGGCCAAAATTTTGGCGTAAAAATCGTCAATTTTTAAAAAATTTGACCAAAATGTAAGTAAAAATTGCATGAATATGACAGAAATGCCCACATTTAAAAGCAAATTTTATACAAATTTTGCTTGCCCTTGTACCTTGGCTCTAATTTTTCTTGCCCTTGTACCAAAACCAAAAATCTGGGGGGGTCCCGAACCCCCCCCCGTGTTAAACTTTGGGTCAGGGTGCCCAAAATTTGGCCGGACAGGTCCCCCCCCCCCAAATTTTGACCCCGTTACATGTATGGTCACTGGTAAGTTAAGCACTGTTAACACGATTAATGACAGCTCAGCATTGGCCCAGTAGCTCAAATGGTAAAGCGCTGGCTTGCAGATTCACCGTCGAGTCCACTATGAGTCATTCCGATGCTGCGGCTGCTCATACGTGGCCAAGTAAGGGATTCTAGGTGGGACCACTTTTTCAGCTATTTTAACTTAGTGAGCCACCGATTTTGCGTCGTGAGATACTTATATACTAGTCAATACGAAAACATACCGACTTACACAATTTCTGGTCGAGATATAGGTATATAATCATATTATAGAAATGTTGCTTGCCCCTGTGCCTTGTACCAAAATTTAAAATCTGAGGTGGTCTGTAAACAAAACTAACCCTCAGTCTGAGACACGGAGAATTCGTAAGACACATCCGGACCGTCTTTGATGTCCAGCAGGTAAACCCCGGGCATCTTCAAACTCGTCTGGAAATTGGCCTCTTTCTCCATTGTCTGAAATCAGCACAGTACTGTACAAAAAAGTTTCCTGTTCGTCGGCGTAAGAAGTGCTTCTTTCTTCGTGAAAAGTGACCACGGTTGGCCGTTAAGTGAAGAACAAAGACTTTATTAAAGTGATCCGTAACCTATGATTAACGTACTACAGTGAAAAATGAAATGAAAATTTTTTGTTCGTCACGTTGCGGCCAACCTTAGTCACGTTTCGCGAAATTTGGTCGCTTTTCACAAGGACGAAAGCTAGTCGTACACCGACAAACAGGGAACCTTTCTGCGCACGGACTGTACAATGACTAAACAGTTCTTTAGACCATAAATGGAACCGGCTCATTGGGTCAGCTTTTACTGTAGTTCCGGTTCCATTTCTGTTTCATACATTTTCAACATTCTCAAAAAAGTCTGCTGACACAAGACACACTAAATTAACAAAATAAGCTAAATCCGGCTAAAAATAAAGCTCAGCCGGAAAAAATTACAAAATAATCGCACGATACTCCACTGTTCACATGTAGAATCAGCTTGTTGCGTTAATTTTTTCTGTCAGATTGGGTTATATATACATATTAACGCCTACGGTTGTTAGTAGTTAGAACAGACCCAACTTTTTTGCTTAGGTTCAAGGTTTGTACGTACATGGTTAGATTTAAAAATCTCTGTTAATACTATTTATAAGTACCTATATTGCATACGTAAGCGTACATCTAAACGGTAAATAAAAGAGCCAGTAAATTCCGATTAGACTTTAGCCAACAGTCACAATGAAATAGAAAAAAATAATATCAACGGTAATATCATTAATATATAATTAAGATCAAGAGTACATAATCGGAGGAGTATGACACTCTTCCCATCGGCCAACTTGGCAGCGCGGTAGATGCGTTGCACCAAGAGTACATAATAGGAAGAGTATGACACTCTTCCTATTATGCCTACGGGCGTGCGTAAAAATGCGCAGCGCGAAATAGCCCGTTTATGTACGGTTTTGAGGGGGGGGTACCCCCCCCCCGCCCCCCCCCCCACATTTCAAGACACTGACAAGGACTTTTGTTGATGTGCTGAACTGAGGGGGGGGTACCCCCCCCCTCAACTGAAGACGGGGTACTGAACTGAGGGGGGGTAGCGCAAAGACTTTGTCAGTGTCTTGAAATGAGGGGGGGGTACCCCCCCTCAACTGAAGACGGGGTGCTGAGTTGAGGGGGGGGTACCCCCCCCCTCAGTTGAGCACGTGGTATCGAACTGAGTAGGGGGTACCCCCCCCCTCAGTTGAGTACGGGGTCTTCAGTTGAGGGGGGGGGTACCCCCCTCAAAACCGTACATAAAAGGCCTATTTCGCGCTGCGCATTGGACGCGCGCTGCTAGGCATAATAGGAAGAGTGTCATACTCTTCCTATTATGTACTCTTGGTTGCACAATAACGGCCAAAAAGGTACCCAAAGCGGTACCCCTACCCAAATGGGTAGGCAGTGGCGTAGCCAGAAAAAAATTTCGGGGGGGGGAATGACTTTTCGATTTTTTGAAATGTGTTAAAATGCACTTAATTGCGATTTTAACGCAAAAAACGACACATATTACCATTTTTTCGGTCAAAAACATGCATATTTTTCACCGCTGCAGCATCGAACGTAAAATTGGAGCTCAAACCTCCGAAAATTACAAAAAACGATGGCCGGCAATGGTCCAGAAGCTAGCAAATTAGCAAATTTTCCGAAATTTTTTGACATAAAAACTGTAAAATTATATATAAAAAATGTATTTTTTGTAACGAAAAACAGCTAAAACGATACACCAAACATTGTATTAAGCAAATACATAGGGCACAATGCAGATGTATGTACATGCACATGTTTTCATTTAAGATAAATGCAAAGAACACTATGCCAAAGAGTTGCAGGGGTCTGGGGGCGGCAGCCCCCAGAAAAAAATTTGGGAAATTTTTGATTTTTAGGCCAAATTTGATCAATTGTATTAAACCACAAGGTTGCAGGGGTCTGGGGGCGGCAGCAGTTGGGAAAATTTTTGATTTCTAGGCCAAATTTCGTCAACTGGCGGCGTATCAGAAAATTTTTTCGGCCGGACCATAAAAACCAAAGGACACAAGGCTGCAGCGGTTCTGGGGGCGGCAGCCGGCAGGCCCCCCCAAAAATGGCGATTTTTCCAATTTTTAGACCGAATTTGGTCAACTGGAGACGTATCAGAAATTTTTTCCGACAAAATTTAATACCAAAGATGGGAGCGTCATATCAGACAGTGGCTGAAATTCACAACCTAACACTAACACTAACTTTTCCCTGAAAAGTTAGTGAAACACTTAAAATTGGCCTCAAAACATTAACATTTTAAGTGTTTCAGGCTGAAATTTAAGTGTTTCACTAACTTTTTAGGAAAACTTTAGTGTTAGTGTTAGGTTGTGAATCCCAGCCAGTGTATTCCACAAGTTAAATGTAGCATAACATATATACTCGTGTAGACATGCAAATGCAGCATAATGTACTTGTGTATACATGCATAAGCTTTGATGAAAAACAATAACAAGGAATAGTAAGCCATAAAGCGGCAGGGGTCTGGGGGCGGCAACCCCCAGAAAAAAATTGGGAAAATTTTTGATTTTTAGGCCAAATTTAGTCAATTGGAGACGTATCAGAAAATTTTTCCGGCCGGACCATGAAAACCAAAGGGGGGACCCTTGTGTGAAAAATCACTTGGAAAAAATTTCGGGGGGGGGGGGAATTCCACGCATTCCCCCCCCCTGGGTACGCCCTTACATTTAGGTACCTGCAGGACCCGTTTGAGTACCTACTACCTACCCATTTGGGTAGGGGTACCCCTTTGGGTACCTTTTTGGCCGTTATTGTGCAACGCATCTACCGCGCTGACAAGCTGGCCGATGGGAAGAGTGTCATACTCTTCCCATTATGTACTCTTGTTAATATCAATAATACAAATGTAATATATACTACCCGAACATACATGCACAAATATGCTGACATGATATCCCAATTTGAAATATTCGTATATGCAAAAGTGTTCATATCCAGTGAGGTGAAAGGTCAGGGTCATTCCCTTGAGGTGGGTCATGGGCATCTCTGGCAGACGATTGGGCGGGATGTACGGCTCGTAGGTCACAACCGGTGCCAAAATGGCCACCAACAAGAACAAGCTCATGGCCATATTCACAAACTATGAGTGGCCGGTATTCACAAAAGGTGTTTAGCTTCGCAATCGGTCTAAAACGCTTTTTGCAATCGATTTAAAACGTTCTTTCCGAATGAAATAATAATATATATAATACCTATTGATATTACTGGTTGTTACATACATACTCCAAGCTCAAACTAATATATATGTATATAATAATGGCCAGTATTCACAAAAGGTGTTTATCTTTGCAAACGGTCTAAAACGCTATTAACGAATGAAATAGAACTATGATGTCTTGGTAATTACTCTATTCCTAAAATACAATACGTGGCTGCTGTATTTCTACAAACGTACCATAAAATTTCTGACTTCTGTATCCTCATTTTCGAGTTTCATTCTTATTGTAAATTTTCAAGAGTTCAAGAAATCCCCCCTGACCTTTCGGGACCCGACCAATATGTTACTCAAAGGCTAGCCCCGTAATGTATATACATTAGATATGTACAAATATAATTGTTGTAATATGGACGATACATTCCCCGTCCTAAATCTAAAAGCGTCAAAAAATAACTGGAGTAATTGAAGGTTTTGAGAACGTTTCAAACCAGCTTAATGAGACGTCGGGTCACTCCAGTCGCTTTCGGCCCGATACAAGCTCTAGTATATGTGCAGTATATATACACTGGGCTTAATACTAATTATATACCTACTAAAGTAAGATACCGGAGTGAATAATCAGATAGAAATGAACGGCATACTTGAATTCAAAAGCTACATATATACTGTAGCTATTATTAATTTAATAGTGTTTATACAACTGCCTCCAAGACTGCTATTATTTACATGCGTGTATATATACGTACTAACGTAGGTAACTAAACTACTATATATATGTATATTCTACAATTTATATACGTACCAACTTATATACTGCACGTACAAAAATAAAATCTTGTGAATACAAAATTGAGCGGCTAAACTGCGAATTTTGTCGAAAAAACTCATGAAACACATAAAAAGTTCAACTTCAAACACAACTTTATGATTTCAATATAAACTAATCCACAAATACACGATTTAGGTATCTAGATAAATTTTTTATTAGATTTTCCTTTTCCATCAGTTTCAAAAGTTACAAATGTTTTTTATTTGTAAATGTGATGAACGCATGAAAGCTTGAAACCAAAACTAGTAATCTACATATGTACAGAGCGTGCACACGTCTTAGTTTAGGCAAAATAACGTTGCGAACAAACTCTCATAACTGATAGATTAATTTTAGTGAACTAATGCAAAAATAATTATGAAAAACACCTCGAGTATTTTGACACTTAAGGTGGTAGTTGCGTTTTCGAGGTTTTTGTGATTTCTATGTAAACTTTGCGCCACCAGTACTCAAGTTATAAGTGACGCCTGAGCATAAATTTTTGGGACAGTATTGTAAGGGTCAAAATCCCCAGGCATGTCTCTCACTTTTTTGAAATTTCACCTGTGGACATTTTTAGAAGGTTTTAATTACAAGAAAATATCTTACATTTTCGGTGCGTTTGCTTTTCAGCTATTTTCTCAGAAAATTGACTAGTTATTAAAAAAGTGGGGGACATGCCTGGGGATTTTAAACATGTCAACAAACTTACCAACTTTCAGCCTCAACAGGTAATCGTAGGATTCAGAGCTGTGGCGCAAACTTTTTGTAAAAAATTTTAATATTTTGGAAAGGACCTTTCTTTAGTCGCTTATACCGGAAAGAATATCACAGGTTAAATTTCAAGGCATGGCATACATTTAGGAAAGATATTGTTCTACCTAATGCAAAAGACCGCTTGTGATTTGAATCTGTAAACGCTGAGCTATGGCGTTTTAAAAAAACACCTAAAAACGCAATTACCCCCTTAAAATATTACATATATAATAAATCAGGACAAACAAAGTTTCCGGCCTGTTCGTAAACATGCAGTATTATATCCTAGTTGCCATGTCACAGACAATCTTCCTCACCAAATGACCAGGGTCACGTCACGGCACCGTAGTTCAAGCTTGTTAGTACTTTAAGTCAAAGTCAATTACATAAAAACAAAGTGAATGAAAAATAAAATTTACCTGAAAGCACAAAAATCTGCAAGTGTTCTGACAGTCAGCATTTTTGTGAACAGCAGTGACGAGGCTCAGTCTCATAGTAATACAGAACTGAAATACGTGATGCATATTGGCCCGTATTCACATACTAACACTAACGCTTAAACTTAGTGTTTACACATAGTGTTAGCGCTTATAAGCGCTAAGTGTTATTCACAAACTTGAACTTCTAACATGCTAAACATACTTAAGCGCTTAGCGCTTAGCAAACGCTTAGCGTTAGTATGTGAATACCACTTAGTATGTGAATACGGGCCATTATGTACGATCCGAGTGTTGCATTCTTCCACAACAGAGAAGCTGCACCATAGCTAGCTTGCAAAATAACTTGTTTGGTTAGCACGTGTATGTAAATTAAATACTCAAATGCATTCTATCTTTGATTTTTTCATTACCTAATGTGCCATAATTAATATACAATTTTATGCGTCAACACTAACGGAGTTATGTATCCCATACGCTGGAGCTACATATTTCTACTTCACATTGCGATTACAATGTGACATAGTTCAGCGCAAATGTGTTTTTTTGAAATTTCAGTCATTCATAGACTAAAAACATAGCATATGTAATTTCATAAGCTACATATTGTTGAATATTATGCAGGTGTGATTTCTGAATTTTCTTTTTTGTGTGAGAGCCAATCTTTAGCTAGTGAGCCATGCAATTAGCTACTTTGATACGTATGGACATGGTATGCAAATTATTGCAAATGCCTTGCAAATCTGCGATTTGGAGTGATTTACACTGTGCGTTTTTCCGTAGCCACTTTTTACAAAACAAAATTCGCAGGGTGTCGGAAACTGAGAACACAATGGAGCAGACGTTGCTGTTTTGGGGTTAAATGCAGCTGGGGGGCGGGGGGGGATTAGTGGACCTATTTTTTTTAGTAGAGCATCTTTGGGGGAAGCTGTTTTGCTTCAAGAAACCCTATGTCATTTTTTGGATTTTTTTAAGATATGACTCCCCGAAATCTGAACGGTCACTGATTGACGTTTTCGCAAATTTTTTCAGAAACCCGTGTTTTCTCCAGTCTAAACGTGTTTAAATGGAATCGGAATAATGTTTACAAGTTTTTGAATCAAAACGAAGGCACGTTGACCCCGTTCTTTCCGAAAAAATTGCCAAATTCACCAGAATCGTCCAATTTTTGACCAAATTCAAACTGGGCCTTAATTTAGGCTTGGGCTCAGGCTTAGGTATTAAAAAAAAATCGAAATTTTCAAGAAAAATCCCGCCAGCTTAGCCTAGAGAATCCTGCCAGATGAGCCTAGACGATGCCTTAAAACATCGTAACGCACTCCAATCTATCCAAAAACAAAGATTATAGCCATTTTTAGCTTCAAATTTCGGCCTACGTTCACTTCCCAAACCACTGGGGCCGTCCGCCGTATTCTCAAAATTGCCTGCAGGTAAAGTTAGGCTAACTTTACCCACAGGTAAAGTGAAGGTAAAGTCGTATTCTCAAACAATGACTAAAGCCAACGTGATAGCTATAGTTACCTTTAATTTTCGAGCCAGGAAACTGCTTTATCTTGTTTCGCAGCTGAATTGTGCAAATTTTTAACCTCAACCGTCTACGTTAATCGTGTTTTCAATTTTAACTTTACCTTTACCCACAGAATTAACTTTACCTTCACCTTACCTGTGGGTAAAGTTAGCCTAACGTTACCTGCAGGTAATTTTGAGAATACGGCCCCAGAAAATTCCATTTTCAAGGGGTCATAGCTCAGAAAATACAAATTTATGGATAGGGGTTCTATAACAAAAAATGCTTCCCTTGAGGTGCTCTACTCCAAAAAATAGGTCTACAAACTCAAAATAGTCCCCCCTTCAAACTGCACTTGACCCCATACATGTAACGGGGTTAAAATTTTGGGGGGCCTCTCCCCCCCCCCCAGATCGACCAAAAATACTCGAAATTTTGCAAAATTTCGCCAAAAAGTGCCATTTTTTCAAAATTTTGCCCAAATTTTGGGGACCCTTCCCTCCGGGTCCTCGATTTTGGGGGGTCCCCCCCATCTCCCCCCCCCCCCTCATACATGTCTGCTTGACCCTATTTTGTGCATGCGTACAGATATACATATATCATGCGATTTCACTGAGTCAACTTATAAATCTGGCACTAACCTTTTCTCAAAATAATTTAAACCATCGCAGCATCAAAACGCAGAAATCGCCATCTTAATCGCAGTTTGGTGTTTGGGAGAATGTGACAAAATCGAAACGCATGCTTTCACCACACAAAAAATGAGGTCGTTTCGGCGCATGGGGCGACAACTA
>JASANF010003690.1:0-15481 GCA_030248245.1 Trissonchulus sp. WLG1_4 | reverse complement strand
AGCAAATTTTCTAGATCCAAAATGAAAATTTTTTCAATTGCTTATATTTTTGCGCAGATATAGAACCCGAAAGTTGAGTGTGAATAGACACTTTTTACTTTGAAACCGTATATTTCATTATATAATTGACAAATCATAAAATCGTTCATTTTGGGTCTAGATAATTCACTTTTAAATTTTTGCCGCCATTTTTCGCATTTTTTTATTCTTTAAACTCGTCAAAAAGTGGCCAGATTTGAAAGCGCTCAAAAAAGCTAAATTGGTAAACTTTCTTAACACGTGCCATTCAAATCTCTTTACAGTTGTACAATAAAACTTTGCTTAAATGTAGAAGGAAAGTAGCGCTTTCTAACGCTATAAAAACTATGATATAAAGTTAATTAATTATTGAATACTATCCTGTTGAAAAACACTGCACATTCGTTACTACCACCTTAAAGGGATAGTGTCGCGAAAGCAGTCGATTTTGAGCGACTATAAAACTTTTTCAGTGAAAGATAGGTCATTGTTATTTATATATTCTAAAAATATGTTTCAATGCAAATATTTTTGCCAAGTTTCAGCAAAAGTGATGCAGCATACAGTTAGCAGTGATGCCGCAAAGTCGGAAAAATAACGTTTTGAAAACCTATTCACATTCGATATTTTCGTCACAATTAAAAAACTTTTTGTTTAAATTCTTTACACAGACTAAAAGCACATATGCTCTAGTTTTCGCACACAAAATTTAGTGCAAATTGTTTGAGTGGTTGCGGAGTAATACCTGTTTGAATTGTGAAATTGTGCGTAAACTGTAAAGTAGTAACAGCAATAATGATAAATTGTGAAAAATCTAGACATTTTTTTTAAAATAAAAAGGAAACCTCTTCCAAAAAATGTGCGCCACACATATTACTTTACAACTGCCAATCATATCTCTTATTTTTCAACTTTTATTACCTATTTTGATGTCTCTTACTAATGCGATTGTCCAAACTATTTTCAATATTTATATTGTCTGCATAATTTTTGACACCAATACTTGAGTACTTCTCATTAACTACTATTTCAAAACAAAAATTCTATTTTCTCAACCTATGAGCAAAACTTTAGGTGGGTTGAATAGTTTGGGGATAATTTTTGTAGTTTTGTTAGTTATAGAAGAAAGTTGGTATTATTAGTTTTTTGATGTATATAGTTTTTGGTGTTGGAATTTTAGTATTTTTATGGGAAAAAATTTTAATGATATATTCTATATGGCTTTTGGTACTTTTTGAAAAGTTTGTGTAGCTATTGCTAGTTGATTTTAAGTCGTTTGTGTAGGAACTTTCTATATTTTAGTTGAAGTTGAAATAGATTTTTATTTTTTGTTAGCTTTTTTCGCTTCTTGATTTGATGGTATTTTATTAAGAAATTAGCTCTATTTTTTGAAATAGTATGTGTAGGAATTTAGGTTTCTGAATTGGGCTATAGCGTTCTTTTTTTCGATTCTGTGCTGTGAACGATGCATGACTTTGCAGATGTTAGAGCAGATGTATATGGAGGCGGACTTTGTTGTATTTTATATTTGGCTCATATATAGGCTTTTTAACGTCTTTTGGTAACTGAGTACTAATATTTATCGGCGGTACGAATTCGAAAATGGCTCGGTAATTGTCTTTTTTGCTATGTGTTAATTCGGTGAGGCTGAGCTAGTATTTTGTAATTTTTTTTTAGCGTATATTCTTGTTAATTTGTGCCGGTGTGTAGTGTAGTTATTGCTAAGGGGTTGTGGCGGGGATAGGGGGGCTGGGGGTCTGTGTGGTGGTGTGAGGTTGTATTGGTGTGTTAAGGTAGGGGCGGGAGCGAGGGGGGGTTGGTGTGGCTTCTGCGCTGTGATGCATAAGAACCTAATAGATATTAGCTTCTAGACTTCATTAAAGTTAAAGAAAAACGTACCTTCATTTTTCATTTTTCTTATTTGTGGAAAAAAACTGTGCGTCAAAACATTACATGTACCTTCACAAGCTGGCCAATCTGATATCTGCCCTGATTTTTTTGAACTTTTATGTCTCTATTGTGTGATGTTTGGCTCACAAATGGTGATTGGTTCAAAATATTGGTAGATATTGGTAGTCTGGTGTCTGGCAGTATTTATTTGATACCATATGGCACTTCACTAGTTTCTCAGTGAACGTACAATTTCAAAGCAAAAAGCTCTCGTTTTGCAACCTGTGAGCAAAACTGCTTTGGCGACACTACCACCTTAAGGTGGCGCTCTGAATAACCGACTTTGGGCGATAAAATTTTTCACGTAAGTTTTCGTTAATTAACTCAAGAAGAAAAGTTGTTGCAAATTAAATTAGCTTTCATTTGATGTATATAACGTCAAATTTGGTTCAACTTGAAATTTTAACCTATTTTTCAATGGGAAAAAATATTTAAATCGATATACCAAAAAATTCTATATGGCTTTTGGTACTTTTTGAAACAGTTCTTTGTAGCTAATTGCCAGTTGCAACTTTTCAAAAAGTCGTTTGTGTAGGCAAACCTTTCTAAAAAAATTTCCAGAATACGTTGACCGATATTGACAAAAATACACTATTTTTCAAACTAATTTTTCGTTAGCTAACTTTTGGCTTCTGAAACTTTTCTCAACGGATTTTAGTACAGAAAAATTAGCTCTATTTTTTGGAAAATACGTATGTGTAGGCAAACTTCAGGTTTCTGAAATTGGGCTATAGCGTACATTTTTTTAAGATTACTGTCAGCTGCGAAAACATATTCGCTTGAAACTTTGCAGACTGTTAGAACAGACGTATGTGGAGGTGCCGAACTTCTTGAATTGTGATTATTGTGATTTGGCTCAATATGATAGGCTTTTTAAAACGTCACTTTTGATAAAAATTAAAATAACTAAAAATTTGTCGCCGGTAACGAAAATTCGACAAAAATGGCACCTCGGCAAGATAATTGTCTTTAATTTAAGCTATAAATTGTTAAATTTGGTTGAGGCACCATTGAGCTACGTCATTTCAAAAATTAGTCAAATTTTTCAAAATTTCAATTTTGATGCAGTCATAAAATTCGCTAAAGTGCTATCAGAGCTCTCAAACTTTGCAAAAATACTTGCCTGGTGTGTGTCTTGGTTGCTCTTGAGGAAAAACTTCGTATCAGCAAAAAATAAAAAACTATATCAATTTGATTTATTGGAAGTTACTCAGAGCGCCCCCTTAAGGTGGCGCTCTGAATAACCGACTTTGGGCGATAAAATTTTTCACGTAAGTTTTCGTTAATTAACTCAAGAAGAAAAGTTGTTGCAAATTAAATTAGCTCTCATTTGATGTATACAACGTCAAATTTTGTTCAACTTGAAATTTTAACCTATTTTTCAATGGGAAAAAATCTTTAAATCGATATACCAAAAAAATCTATATGGCTTTTGATGCTTTTTGAAACAGTTTTTTGTAGCTGATTGCCAGTTGCAACTTTTCAAAAAGTCGTTTGTGTAGGCAAACCTTTCTAAAAAAATTTCCAAAATACGTTGACCAACATTGACAATAATACACTATTTTTCAAACTAATTTTTCGTTAGCTACTTTTTGGCTTCTGAAACTTTTCTCAACGGACTTTAGTACAGAAAAATTAGCTCTATTTTTTGGAAAATACGTATGTGTAGGCAAACTTCAGGTTTCTGAAATTGGGCTATAGCGTACATTTTTTTACAATTACTGTCAGCTGCCAAAACAGATCCGCTTGAAACTTTGCAGAATGGTAGAGCAGATGTATATGGAGGTGCCGAACTTCTTGAATTGTAACTATTTTGATTTGGCTCAATATGATAGGCTTTTTAAAACGCCACTTTTGATAGAAATTAAAATAACTAAAAATTTGTCGTCGGTAACGAAAATTCGACAAAAATGGCACCTCGGCAAGATAATTGTCTTTAATTTAAGCTATAGATTGTGAAATTTGGTTGAAACACCATTGAGCTACCTCATTTCAAAAATTAGTCAAATTTTTCAAAATTTCGATTTTGATGCAGTCATAAAATTTGCTATAATGTTCCGAGACTCATCAAACTTTGCAAAAATGCTTGCCTGGTGTTCCTCTTGATTGCACTTAAGCAAAAAAGTTCGTATTAGCAAGAACAAAAACTTATAGCAATTTGATTTATTGGAAGTTACTTAGAGCGCCCCCTTAAGGGGGCGCTCTGAGTAACTTCCAATAAGTCAGATTGCTATATTTTTTTATTTCTTGCTGATACGAACTTTTTTGCTTATGTACAATCAAGATGAACACCAGGCAAGCATTTTTGCAAAGTTTGACGAGTCCCGGAACATTTTAGCAATTTTCCTGACTGCATCAAAAATGAAATTTTGAAAAATTTGACTAATTTTTGAAATGACGTAGCTCAATGGTGCCTCAACCAAATTTAACAATCTATAGCTTAAATTAAAGACAATTATCTTGCCGAGGTGCCATTTTTGTTGAATTTTCGTTACCGACGACAAATTTTCAGTTATTTTAGTTTCTATCAAAAGTGACGTTTTAAAAAGCCTATCATATTGAGCCAAATCATAATAATTACAATTTAAGAAGTTCGGCGCCTCCATATGCATCTGCACTAACAGTCTGCAAAGTTTCAAGCGAATCGGTTTTCGCAGCTGACAGTAATCTTAAAAAAATGTACGCTATAGCCCATTTTCAGAAACCTGAAGTTTGCCTACACATACGTATTTTCCAAAAAATAGAGCTAATTTTTCTGTACTAAAATCCGTTGAGAAAAGTTTCAGAAGCCAAAAAGTAGCTAACGAAAAATTAGTTTGAAAAATAGTGTATTTTTGTCAATGTTGGTCAACGTATTTTGGAAATTTTTTTAAAGGTTTGCCTACACAAACGACTTTTTGAAAAAGTTGAACTAGCAATTTGCTACAAAAAACTGTTTCAAAAAGCATCAAAAGCCATAGAGAATTTTTTGGTATATAGATTTAAAGATTTTTTCCCATTGAAAAATAGGTTAAAATTTTAAGTTGAACAAAACTTGACGTTATATACATCAAATGAAAGCTAATTTAATTTGCAACAACTTTTCTTCTTGAGTTAATTAACGAAAACTTACGTGAAAAATTTTATCGCCCAAAGTCGGTTATTCAGAGCTCCACCTTAAGGGGGCGCTCCGGGAATCAAGGATTTGGGCCGTATTTTTTAAAAACAGCCAAAATGACCTAGCATTCTTGAACAAAAGTTGCCCAAAATACTATTTCTGATGTTTTGACGCGCATATCTCCATTGAAAAAAATTTGAAAAAAATTGGACAATTTA
Organism: Trissonchulus sp. WLG1_4; assembly: GCA_030248245.1. NCBI lineage: Eukaryota > Metazoa > Nematoda > Enoplea > Enoplida > Ironidae > Trissonchulus > Trissonchulus sp. WLG1_4. The sequence goes on along the minus strand of JASANF010003690.1, from coordinate 10,198 downwards.
CTGATTTTATTCGACTTTTACACAAATTCAGCAAGTAAGCCAGTGAATCAACGCTTTTTGAGGTTTTCCAAACAGACGATACGTAAATTTTATTAGTCGTAATAAAATTTAAAACAATTTTATTGGTTCTGTGCAAAAAAATCACACAAGAAACCATTTTCAGAAGCAGCAGACTCAAATATAAGCTGTGTGAATACAAAACCAATTTTTCGGCATTCGATTATAAAATGCTGGTAAGATATTTTTCTACAAAATTCTGCACAATTATAGTCTTAGGCTTTGCGCAGTTGAACAATTTTTTAGTTTTTTAAAATAAAGCTTGGAAATTTTTTTATAGGAATTTTATTGCTCAGAGTTCGACTCGATGTCGAATTTTCTATTCACACTAATTTTGTTTTTGACCTAGCTCAGCGAAACTTCAACCGATTTTGACAATCTTGGTATTGTTAAAAAGATCTTTCAAAAATCTAGACGTCAAATGTCTTTGATTTTCGATTCCGATTATTGATTTTTCAAAAAATCGATTTTTCCAAAATCAGTTGTGTTTGAGCGGCTACAAAAAGTTCTGAGAGCCAAAAATTTAAAATCGAAAAAATTCGACGTCTGCATTTATATTCTTTCTTTCATTGTGCAAAATTTCAACTCGATCCCAATTGGCAGCAGGGAGCTAGATCAAAAAAAGTAGTCGACTTCGCTGCGCAAAAATGTGAGGTTTGCCCACACGTTTCACTTTTTAAAAAATTAGACCTTTCCTAGGCCTGCATAGTTCCGTTGAAAAAGTTACCAAAAGCCATACTCAACTTTTTAGGAAATTAAATCAAAAATTTTACATTTTTCGAAGATTTATCAGCTTTTTAGGTTTTTCATTCTTTTTATTTTTCTTATTTTCCTTCCGGCTAAATAACTCAGCAAAGCTTTAACGTATTCTTATGTTTAATACATCATTTTAAAGCTAAGAAACCGCGTATTTCAATGATATGAGTAATCAGTGTATATTAAAACAAAATTTTTATGCTGCCGCTACAAAATTGTCCAAAAAATATTAAAAAAATTTATCGCAATATGCACATCAAATGAAAGCTCTTTTCATTCTGAACAACTTTCCTTCAAGACATTATGGTCAAAAATGTCGGTAAAAAAATTAAACGCCAAAAGTCGTTTCCCCTGAGCGCCCCCTTAAGGGGGCGCTCTGAGTAACTTCCATTAAATCAAATTGCTATAATTTTTTGTTTCTTGCTGGATACGAACTTTTTTGCTTAAGCGCAATCAAGATGAACACCAGGCAAGCATTTTTGCAAAGTTTGATGAGTCTCGGAACATTTTAGCAAATTTTATGACTGCGTCAAAATTAAAATTTTGAAAAATTTGACTAATTTTTGAAATGACGTAGCTCAATGGTGCTTCAACCAAATTTAACAATTCATAGCTTAAATTAAAAACAATTATCTTACCGAGGTGCCATTTTTGTCGAATTTTCGTTACCGCCGATAAATATTTAGTTACTTCAGTTTTTACCAAAAGTGACGTTTTAAAAAGCCTATCATATTGAGCCAAATCATAATAATTACAATTCAAGAAGTTCGGCGCCTCCATATACATCTGCTCTAACAGTCTGCAAAGTTTCATGCGGATCGGGTTTCACAGCTGACAGTAATCTTGAAAAAAAGAACGCTATAGCCCAATTTCAGAAACCTGAAGTTTGCCTACACATACGTATTTTTCAAAAAATAGAGCTAATTTTTCTGTAATAAAATCCGTTGAGAAAAGTTTCAGAAGCGAAAAAGTAGCTAACGAAAAATTAGTTTGAAAAATAGTGTATTTTTGTCAATGCTGGTCAACGTATTTTGGAAATTATTTTAGAAAGGTTTGCCTACACAAACGACTTTTTGAAAAGTTGCAACTAGCAATTAGCTACACAGAACTGTTTCAAAAAGTACCAAAAGCCATATAGAATTTTTTGGTATATCGATTTAAAGATTTTTTCCCATTGAAAAATAGGCTAAAATTCCAAGTCGACCAAAATTTGACGTTATATACATCAAATGAAAGCTAATTTAATTTGGACCAACTTTTCTTCTTGAGTTAACTAACGAAAACGTACGTGAAAAATTTTATCGCCCAAAGTCGGTTATTCAGAGCGCCACCTTAAGGTGGTAGTGTCGCGAAAGCAGTTTTGCTCATAGGTTGAGAAAATAGAACTTTTTGTTTTGAAATAGTACGTTCAATGAGAAGCTACTCCAACGCTATCTGGTGTCAAACAATTACTGCCAGACACCATACTACCAATATTGACAAATAGTTTGGACCAATCGCCATTAGTAAGCCAGACATCACACAATAGGTACATAAAAGTTTGAAAAATCAAGCCAGATATCAGATTGGCCAGCTTGTAAAGTACACATAATGTGTGGACGCACAATTTTTTGCGACAAATAAGAAAAAAGAAAATTGAAGGTTCGTTTTCCTTTTTATTTGAAAATAAGCGTCTAGATTTTTCACAATTTATCATTATTGCTGTTACTAATTTACAGTTTACGTACACCTTCACAGTTCAAACTAGTATTACTCCACAGCCGCTACAGTAATTTGCACTAAATTTTGTATGCATAAACTACAACATCTGTGCTATTAGTCTGTGTAAAAAACTAAACAGAAAAATTAATAAATATGACGAAAATATGGAATGTGAATAGGTTTTCAAAACGTCATTTTTCCGACTTTGCGACATCATTGCAAACTATATGCTTCACCAATTTTGCTGAAACTTGGCAAAAATATTTGCCTTTAAATAAATTTTCGAAATATAGAAAGAACAATTTCAAACATTTCACTGAACAAGCTTTAAAGTCGCGCAAAATCGACTGCTTTCGCGACACTACCCCCTTAAGGTGGTAGTAACGAATGTGCAGTGTTTTTCAACAGGATAGTATTCAATAATTAATTAACTTTATATCATAGTTTTTATAGCGTTAGAAAGCGCTACTTTCCTTCTACATTTAAGCAAAGTTTTATTGTACAACTGTAAAGATGATTTGAATGGCACGTGTTAAAAGTATACCAATTTGGCTTTTTTGAGCGCTTTCAAATCTGGCCACTTTTTGACGAGTTTAAAGAATAAAAAAATGCGAAAAATGGCACAAATATTTAAAAGTGAATTATCTAGACCCAAAATGAACGATTTTATGATTTGTCAATTATATAATGAAATATACGGTTTCAAAGTAAAAAGTGTCTATTCACACTCAACTTTCGGGTTCTATATCTGCGCAAAAATATAAGCAATTGAAAAAATTTTCATTTTGGATCTAGAAAATTTGCTAAACTTTATTCATATTTATTTTTGTGTTTATGCGTTGCGCATGCGCTAAGAAAAGTGGCCAAAACTGTTAAAATTCCATTCTCTTGTTGTGTAGTTTGGCTTGTTGGCTTGGCTTGCTCCAAAAAATTTTTCACATGATGCCGCTTACTTTATTTGTCATTTTGTGTATATGAATCAATTTTTTACAGACGTTATTTTCAAAAAAATAGTTTGAATCAACTAAATTTTTTCAAGAATTTAAAAACTACTGCACATTCGTTAGTACCACCTTAAGGTGGCGCTCCTGAAATATGACTTTTCAAGAAACGGCAGTCTGCGGCCAATTTTAGATGCCTAATGGCAAGCTGGTGTAAAATTATGTCCAAACACAAAAAATGAAGCTGATTGATACAAATTAGCATTCACTGTAGACCAAACGTGAGTGGAATTTCGGCTTGCGATTTCTCTTCACAGCTAAATAGCTGTTGCATAACCAATAGCTCATTTTGCTTGCCACAACGTGATCCAGCGGTCGCAAAATGTCATTTTTTATGAATATGATTGATGTATTGAAAAACACTGAAATCACAATTTTCGAAAATCGTAAATTCAATTAAATTTCTTAAATACTATTGATTTGCTCAAAATCAAGTTTTGTGACCGCTCGAAGACAACGAGGTGTATTTATGTACCAAATATTTGATGAGCCAGTTTTTTAAAATCGCAATCCGAAAATTTGGGTTTGTTCACACGCACTTTATTTCAGCATCACGCAGAAATTACTGCTTTATTTTACAAAAAAACTGCACCACACTCAATAAATCACCAAATTTTTTTGTATGGTGAAGTAAAACACAGCTGCTAGTGTTTTTCAACTTCAAAAATCATTACATATGTGTAATTGCACTGGCTTGTATGAGCCTTTTTTCGTGAAAATTTATTTTTCTTTGCTGATTTTTAAAAAGCCAAAAATTTTTCAAAAAATTTTTGCATGTAATATGCACATCAAATTGAAGGAAATTCAATCCTGAACAAGTTTTGTTCTTGCGATGTAAGTTTATTTTTGCGCATTTTTTAAATAATGGCCAAAACCCACATTTCAGGAGTGCCAGCACCTTAAAACAGTCTAAAAACATTTAAGGTGGTAGTGTCGCCAAAGCAGTTTTGCTCATAGGCTGCAAAATGAGAACTTATTGGTTTGAAATTATACGCTTACTGAGAAACTAGTGAAATGCCATATGGTGTCAAATAAATACTGCCAGACACTAGACTACCAATATCTACCTATATTTTTAACCAATCACCATTTGTGAGCCAGATCTCACACAATAGAGACAAAAAAGTTAAAAACATCAAGCCAGATATCAGATTGGCCAGCTTGTGAAGTACATGTAATGTTTTGACGCACAATTTTTTGCGACAAATAAGAAAAATGAAAAATGAAGGTTCGTTTTGGTTTTGATTTCAGAATAAGTGTCTAAATTTTTCACAATTTATCATTATTGCTGTGAGTACTTTACAGGTTATGCACAATTTCACAGTTCAAACAGGCATTACTCCACAACAACTCAAGCAATTTGTACAAAATTTTGTGTGTATAAACTAGAGCATATGTGCTTTTACTCTGTGTAAAGAATTTAAACAAAAAGTTTCTTAAATGTGACGAAATTATCGAATGTGATTAGGTTTTCAAAACGTCATTTTTCCGACTTTGCGACTTCACTGCTAACTGTATGCTGCATCAATTTTGCTGAAACTTGGCAAAACTATTTGTCTTAAAACACACTTTTAGAATATGCAAAGAACAATGACCTATCTTTCACTGAAAAACTTTTATAGTCGCGCAAAATCGACTGCTTTCGCGACACTACCCCCTTAAGAGTGATTTAAGAGTGTTTTAAGAGTATTTTAGATAATCTTAAATCACTCTTAAAACAGTCCAAAAACATTTAAGAGTGATTTAAGGGGGTAATTGCATTTTTAGGTGTTTTTTTAAACTAGCATAACTGCACTTAACCTCAACAAAAACTAGAGCGGTCTTTTTTACATTTTTTTACACCTTCTAGCTTTAAAAAACCTATATTTAAAAGCAGATTATCTTTTGCAATTTTACTGCTGCAATCATTTGAATACACCCCATCAGCGGTTTTTTTGACTAATTTTTGCGCCACAGTTATGAAACCCAAGATCAGCCAACAACTACTAAACTTTTTGCAGTTATGCACTGACATAATATCCCCACCCGTTTTTTTGATATAGTTGATAAGTCGATTCTACGTTGAGAAAATGACATTTTTGTGCAAAAATCACGTAATTTGACTTTTCTCTAAAATTTTCAAAAGCCCATAACACCGACTCTACAAACTATTTTTAGAAAAGGGAAAAAACGGGTGGGGATATTTTCCTAAAGATAATGTGGTTAAAATTTCGAAGCCGTAGTCCGTTTTTAGCTTGAGTTCTGTGGGCGCAAAAATTACACTGCAATGTCAAAAACCACGAAAACGACATTACCCCCTTAAGAGTGTTTTAAGAGTATTTTAGATTATCTTAAATCACTCTAAAACTAGTCTTAAGGGGGTAGTGTCGCGAAAGCAGTCGATTTTGCGCGACTATAAAACTTTTTCAGTGAAAGATAGGTCATTGTTCTTGATATATTTTAAAAATATGTTTCAAGGCAAATATTTTTGCCAAGTTTCAGCAAAATTGATGCAGCATACAGTTGGCAGTGAAGTCGCAAAGTCGGAAAAATGACGTTTTGAAAACCTATTCACATTCGATAATTTCGTCACAAGTAAAAAACTTTTTGTTTAGATTTTTTGCACAAGGTAAAAGCACATATGCTCTAATTTATGCACACGAAATTTAGTGCAAATTGCTTGAGTGGTTGTGGAGTAATGCATGTTTGAACTGTGAAACTGTGCGTAACCTATAAAGTACCCACAGCAATAATGATAATTTGTAAAAAATTTAGACATTAATTTTAAAATCAAAAGAAAAACGAACCTTCATTTTTCATTTTTCTTATTTGTGGCAAAAAATTGTGCGTCAAAACATTACATGTACTTCAGAAGCTGGCCAATCTGATATCTGGCTTCATTTTTTGAACTGTTATGTCTCTATTGTGTGATGTCTGGCTCACAAATGGTGATTGGTTAAAAATATTGGTAGATATTGGTAGTCTAGTGCCCGGCAGTATTTATTTGACACCTTATGGCATTTCACTAGTTTCTCAGTGAACGTACAATTTCAAAGCAAAGGCTGGAATTCACAACCTAACACTAACACTAACTTTTCCCTTAAAAGTTAGTGAAACACTTAAAATTGGCCTCGAAACACTAACATTTTAAGTGTTTCAGGCTGAAATTTAAGTGTTTCACTAGCTTTTAAGGAAAAAGTTAGTGTTAGTGTTAGGTTGTGAATTCCAGCCAAAATGTTCTCATTTTGCAGGCTATGAGCAAAACTGCTTTGGCGACACTACCACCTTAAATTACTCTGAAACAATGTTAAAAGTTTTAAGACTGTTTTTAGAGTCATTTTGCAGTTTTATTTCAATCTTAAAACAATCTAAATTGGTCTAAAATAATTTTAGACCGTTTTCAGATAGTCTGAATTTGGTCTAAAACATTCTGGCCTTCCGGCCCAATCTAAAAATGGTCTAAATTTAGTCTTAAAATTTTCAGACCAAATTTAGACCAAATTAAGAACTCTTAAAATAGTCTTAAATGTTATAAATTTAAGACCAAATTAAGAGTGGCGGTTTTCCTGTGATATATACTTGTGCTGTAACGCTTCAATAAGCCTGGCCCGGGTGTTTTTCACTGCCTAAACCGATTTTCAAATTTTTTTCAGCCATCAGTAGCTTAGAAGTTACTGTTTCAATGGTAGCAGCAGGGTTTTATTTGATGAAGTATTTTTGCCTAGATTCAATTTTGCGCAAAAAAAATTTAATGTAAAGTTTAATTTTGGGACAAAGTTTCAGTTCCAGCTAAAGGTTACGTCCTACAAATATCTAACCTAGCCTATTCGAAAGAGCGTTCAATTTTGACCCCCCCACTCGGTTTGGCGGATATAGGGGGACTCCGGATCAATATATAGTCGAGAAAATGGCGTTTTTCCGACTTATTCGACCCCTAAGGGTTTTAATTGGTTTCGACCCCTAATGGTTTTAACCCATTTGATTCAGTTTCAGGACGGTGGATACAGCTGTACGCGTTATCAAATTGGTTGAGTGGTTCAACGATCACTTTCTTGCTTTGCTCCTTGGTTGCTTCCTTTCTTATTTTGGTATCCTGCGCTGTCCTGTTGATTGATTCTGCATTTTATTTTTGCTTGCCGCAAACGCTAATTTGGAATATATACTGCTTATTATTAAATACACTGCTTGCTTTCCTGCTTGATTAACTGCTTCTTTTCATTTTGCCTGCTTGCTTATTTTCCTTTATTTTTTGCTGATTATCCGAAAATGTCGAGCAAAAAAGGCAACGCCAATGCAGCTACCAAGTCCAGGGCCAAATCTGTTTCTACTGGGAAGGGTGGTGTGGACGGTACAACTGGGGACAATCGGAAAATTTGTAGTTTGTGCACTAGCGCGATTCCTTCTCTGGAAGTTGTGGTGGTATGTGAGGCTTGTCGTTCACCTATGCACTATGAATGTGCTGGGCTGACCCTTGACTTGGCTCGCAAATTGGCGGATCCCGAAAAAGCTCCGCTTCTGGTATTCATGTGTTCTGATTGCAAGACATCTGTTCCAAAACTGCGGGGTGAATTGCTGGATATGCGTGAGAGACTGGCAAGCTTGGAAAGTAAGCTGGAGGTGCAGGAACACCCTGTTGCGACTCCCTTGGTCAGGGAAAATAGTGGGCTGGGCTATGACTTGGATGAAGTTCTCTCAGCTATAAGTAGTTTGGGGGCTCGAATCGCGAGTTTAGAAGCGGCTTTTTTAACGATGGCTAAGGCCAACGATGTTCGCTCTATTGTGGGTGACATTGCGGAACGAGTTGCAAAAACCGCCTACTCTGCTGTCGTCGAAGCACAGCAAGAGGTGGCCGAACTTGAATCAAAAAAGAAAAACGTAGCTATTTTTGGCTTAGAGCCCGGGGCAAACGACTTAGAAACTGTCCGACAAATGGCTAAGTCTGTGGGAATTGACGAAGGAGCAGTTGAATCTGCGTGGCGTGACGGTCCGGCCAGTGTTGGCAAGCCGCGTATGGTCAAAGCCAAATTTAAGGATGAGGGGACTAAGCAAAAGTTTCTGGATGCCGTTCGGCAAAGGAAATTGCCCTGGCAACCAGCCGAGGGGGCGGGTGGTCTGTTTGTTAGGCAGGATTTGACCTTTAAGCAGCGTCAATTACGTCGTGATTATGCACGAGCCCGAGCTGCACGCAATTCAAATAGTCCAGTTCGCCGCATTGAGAACGTATCAATGGACGATAACGCTGTCGGATCCTTTCAACCATACCCAAACTATTGAGAAATTTGGCGGGAGAGAAAGTTTCTGTGATCTGTGACTATGCTATACATAAACGTTCAAATTTCTTTTGCATGCCATCGGGAGAAGTTAGCAAATTTAATAAAGTTAAGAAACTAAAAATTCTCTATTTTAACGCTTTTTCGATTGTCAACAAAACGATTGAGCTTCAAGTAATCTTAGAAAATGATAAACCAGACGTAGTAGCCATAGCTGAAACTAAATTGGATGATAGTATTCAGAACATCACTATCTGTGGCTCCTCAAACTATGGTCTGTTTCGTAGAGACAGAAATCGCCGGGGAGGGGGGGTTTGCCTATTAATTAAAAATGAACTGTCTAGCCTGGAATATACTCCAACAGGTGGTTATCGTTCTGAATCCTTGTTTGTGGACTTGTTTTGTCAGGGTTTTTGCATTAGAGTAGGTGTTGTATATAGGTCTCCGTATAATGATAACTTTGAGGATTGTTTATATGATTTGCAGGCTTCTGTTCAGACAAAAAGTCCAGTACTTGTTGTTGGTGATTTCAATTTGACTGATTTTAACTGGGAAAATTTTACGTGCTCCCAATTTTTGTATCAATAATTTGTTCAAAATATTTACAATTTGGGTTTTACAAATAAGCAATTTGAACCCACAAGATACAATCCAGCTAGAGTACTTGACTTAGTGTTGGTGAATGAAGAGAATTTAATTGAGAATGTGTGGGTTAGTGACAAGTTTGTGACTAGCGACCACTGTATGGTTAATATTGATGTGAATGTAGAAAGTGTCCCTTTAAAACCAGCTCTACGCCGAAATTTCCTATTGGCTCAAAATGATATGATAGCACATTGGCTTTCTGTAATTGATTGGAACGGTATGTTTTGGGGAAGTTTGGAAGGTAGTGATCTTCCAGCTGAAAAATTTTGGGATGCTTTTTCCACAGTTATAAGTAATTTAGTTGCTGAATATGTTCCTTTTACTGAATATAACCCGTATCAGATGAAATGGCCTGATCATATTTTAAAATTACGAAAACGCCGGTTAAGAGTCTTTAAAGAATGGAACTGACTTTAATCCATTTAAAGAATCCAAGTTTCGAAAGCTTACGGTTGGCGTTCTGCAGAAGAAATTATTTTTAATCAGATATGAGCATAACATAATGCGTTCTCGGTCTAACAAACGTTTCTACAGTTATATTCGCTACAAAGCTGAAATTCAGAGCCACGAATCGCAACAATTCGTTTGAACGAAAATTTAGTGGCTCTTTCTGATGCTGAAAAATGTGCAACCTTCTCCGGTTTTTTAAATCAGTTTATAGTTCAGTATTTAACCCAGTTTAGAACCTCTTACCGTCACTATGCAAGCATTCAATCATGACAGTAAGTGTTTCATCTGATATAGTTTATGATGTTCTACTAAATTTAAAATCAAATTTCTCTATGGGCC
>JASANF010003688.1:0-40179 GCA_030248245.1 Trissonchulus sp. WLG1_4 | reverse complement strand
AATTGTATATCAAAGAGACATCAAAAAAACCTATTTACAATACAATTCAGCATGTCAATGTGAATGTGTCAAATTTTATGACCATGTCGATTTTCCTATTCACACTAATTTTGTTTTTGACCTAGCTCAGCGAAACTTCAACCGATTTTGATGATCTTGGTATCAATAGAAAGATCTTTCAAAAATCTAGACGTGATTGATCTTCGATTTTTCATTTTTATTTTTGATTTTGCAAAAAATCGAGTTTTCAAAAATCAGTCGTGTTTGAGCGACTACAAAAAGTGCTGCGGGCCAAAATTTGAAAATCGAAAAACTTTCACGTCTGCATTTATATTCTTTCGTTCATTGTGCAAATTTTCAACTCAATCGCAAACGGCAGCTGGGACCCAGGTCCAAAAAAAGTAGTCGATTTCGCTGCGCAAAAATGTAAGGTTTGCCCACACGTTTCACTTTTTCAAAAATTAGACCTTTCCTAGGACTGCATATTTCCGTTGAAAAAGTTACAAAAAGCCATACTCAATTTTTTAAGAAATTAAATCAAAAATTTGACATTTTCGAAGATTTATCAGCTTTGTAGGTTTTGCATTTTGGATTTGCTATTTTCACGGCTAAATAACTCAGCAAAACTTCAACGTATTCTTAAGTTTAATACATCAATTTAAAGCTAAGAAACCGCATATTTCGATGATATGAGTAATCATTTTATATGGAAACAAAAAATTTTTTGCTACGGCTACAAAATTGTCCAAAAAATTTTAAAATTTTTTTTTATCACAATATGCACATCAAATGAAAGCTATTTCTATGTTGAACAACTTTGCTTCAAGACATTATGGTCAAAAATGTCGCTGAAAAAGATTAAACGCCAAAGTCGGTTCCCCTGAGCGCCACCTTAAGGCGGCGCTCTGAATAACCGACTTTGGGCGATAAAATTTTTCACGTAAGTTTTCGTTAAATAACTCACGAAGAAAAGTTGTTCCGAATTAAGTTAGCTTTCATTTGATGTACATAACGTCAAATTTTGTTCAACTTAGGCCGTGTTTACATTGAGCTTTTTTTCAGCTGCTCGAGCAGCTGGAAAAAAGCTGGAGTAGAGGAGAAATTTTTTCGAACAAAATTCTTTTCTAAAAAGTACTTTTGACCATAACTTATCTCAAGTACCACGTAAAAGGTTCTAGTTTTCAAAGTTAGACAGGGCAGAAGACCGGCTTTCATTTGATACCAAAAAAGCTTATACGTTGAAGCTGACTTATATACCGAAAAACGTCTTTGACCAAATAATGATGTTTTTCAGCCACCACGGTTTTGGGAATAATTTTTTTTAGGGTCCACCAAAAATTTTCTAGTTTCCGCAGTTCGATAGTTCAGAAAAGGCGCTTTCAATTGACACTAACCAAACTATAGATTCTGGCTGACATGTTCCCAATAGCGTCAAAATACATTTGAAATATTAATAATACTGGACCACCGCCATGGTTTTGGCCGTAATTTATTTCAAGTACCGCGTAATAAGATTTAGTTTTTGTTGTTGAATACCTAAGAGTTAGAGGTTTCATTTGATACCAAAAAAACTATAGGTCAGACTATAGACTTATATGCCGAAAAACGTCTAAATATTTTGACTAAATATTTCGTCATTTTGACGCACTTTAGGCTGTAACTTTATTCAGGTACCGCGTAAAAAGTTCTAATTTTCACTGTTAGTTAGGGCAGAGAAAGAGCTTTCTGGTGATACCAAAAAAATTAGGGTTATATTTGTCTTACTTGCCAAAAAACGTCAAAATAGATCGACTTCATGTTTTGCTGCCTAAACGTCAAAAGTTTGGCGTTTTGGCATCATAACTTAAGGATAGTAGGTCTTACAACCTTGAAAGTTACAGATCCAGTGCAGAATATGTAGCTCTACAATTTGGCGTTTTTAGTATGTTTATATGACTGGTAGAAGTTGAATTATTATCATTATCAGAATTATTAGGATAGTTCATATTGTAATAACAAGTCTAGTGGGTCTATCTTAGACCAGTTCGACCGGATCCGTAGGGCAACGTTATAATAAATTATACACAGCTTAACACTAAATTGTGAACTCTAGCAAAAATTTTAAATTTTTAGCATAAATGAGAGCAGAGTGAGATTTGATCACACATGGTGTGATCTGTTTAGTTGCTTTCTTTAGGCAAACGTTCAGGGGCCCATAACTTATGTTTCCGTTGTGGTACAAAGACAATTTCAGCATCATTGGCCAGCAAATTGCATAAGCTTTTGAATGATGGGTCACATGACCCTGTGACGTGACGTTAAGCGCGTGTCAATTTTTTAAATTGACGTTACGACTCATTCTGTGGTCTGGCGCTATCATGTGACATGTCATTTGAAACCGCCAGATATTGTCTTTCCAATGACATTATTTTTATGTTTCTGCTATGTTCATAGCAAAAGTTATTTCAGTTTTTCTGATTAATTTTGAAAATTGACTAACTACTAAAGTGGTCTGTCGCGAAGGATTTGCGGAGTAAAAAATAACTCCGATTTACGTCCCTTCCCTTAAAAGTCATACAGACTGTAAAGTAGAATAATACAAAGTAATGACGTTTCTTGTAGACTGTTGAATGAAGCCGATAATGAGCATTTAGTTTTCATTATTAATGTGTTAAACGTTGCTTATAGCAACAAACAAATAACTACGTCTTACGTGCCCCCCTTTGTGATTTTATTCGACTTTTACACAGATTCAGCAAGTAAGCCAGTGCATCAACGCTTTTTTTGAGGTTTTGCAAACAGACGATACGTAGATTTTATTAGTCGTAATGAAAAATTAAAACAATTTTATTGCGTTCTGTGCAAAAAAATTGCACAACAAACCATTTTCAGAAGCAGCAGACTCAAATAGGCTGTGTGAATACAAAACCAATTTTTCGGCATTCGATTATAAAATGCTGGTAAGATAATTTTCTACAAAATTTTGCAAAATTATAGCCTTAGGCTCTGCGCAGTTGAACAACTTTTTAGTTTTTTAAAATAAAGCTTAGAAATTTTTTTATATGAATTTTATTGCTCAGAGTTCGACTTCGAAAACACATAATGACATTTTTTATTCAAACCTGACATAAATGTTAAAAATTAAAATAAGGTTCAACTAAAGAAGCACATAAGCTAAATTTTGGTATATAAAGTGTGACTATACGCAAAGTATAAGCAGAGTTATCGTTTGCCGAAAATTCACTCACGTTTGGTGCTCGAATTAGAGCCGAAAATAATTTTCCCCCCAACCGAATGTAAACCGTTTTAAGGGGACGCTCCGGGAATCAGGGGTTACATCGAAAATTGGCAAAAAAATTGGCAAATGTCAAACTTTATTATACATATATGTACTATGGCACAAAAGAACACTGGAGGCAAAATTTCAAATCACGTGATTATGTCACGTGACTCCCAGAGCACCAAACGTGAGTGAATTTTCGGCAAACGATAACTCTGCTTATACTTTGCGTATAGTCACACTTTATTTACCAAAATGTAGCTTATGTGCTTTTCTAGTTGAACATTATTTTGGTTTCTAATATTTATGTCGGGTTTGGATAAAAAATGTCATTATGTGTTTTCGAAGTCGAACTCTGAGCAATAAAATTCATATAAAAAAATTTCTAAGCTTTAATTTAAAAAACTAAAAAATTGTTCAACTGGGCAAAGCCTAAGGCTATAATTGTGCAAAATTTCGTAGAAAAATATCTTACCACCATTTTATAATCGAATGCCGAAAAATTTTGTATTCACACAGCCTATATTTGAGTCTGCTGCTTCTGAAAATGGTTTCTTGTGCAATTTTTTTGCACAGAACGCAATAAAATTGTTTTAATTTTTCATTAAGACTAATAAAATCTACGTATCGTCTGTTTGCAAAACCTCAAAAAGCGTTGATGCACTGGCTTACTTGCTGAATTTGTGTAAAAGTCGGGTAAAATCAGTAAAGGCCGATTCACACGCTGCTATTTTACTGCGATTTTGCCGCAGCGTTTTTGCCGCTGTGGCAAAACGCACTGTCTGAACAGACGCAGCGATTTCAGTGCGGATCGCATGCGTCTTGATTTTTTTCCCAGCGTTTTAAAAGCCAGACTGCAATTCGGCCTCGATTTTAGTGCATTTTGATGCTGCGGACGAGTTGGTTTCAACAATATTAGCAAATCTGTTTCTCACATTTTTAAAACCTTAAAGACGCAGCAAAGTAGTTTGCGAGACGCAACGTTTGTTCAAACGCTGCGTTTCGGGTGCGACACCCTGCGTCTTGCGTTTTGCGTCAAAATCGCTGCGGCAAAAACGCACCGTGTGAATCGGCCTTTAATTGTCCAATTTTTTTCCAAATTTTTTGCTATGGAGATACGCACGTCAAAACATCAGAAATAGTATTTTGGGCAACTTTCCTTCAAGAATAATAGGTCATTTTGGCTGTTTTTAAAAAATACGGCCCAAAACCTTGATTCCCGGAGCGCCCCCTTAAGGTGGTAGTAACGAATGTGCAGTGATTTTTAAATTTTTGAAAAAATTTAGTTGATTCAAACTGTATTTTTTGAAAATAAAGTCTGTAAAAAATTGATGCATATACACAAAATGGCCAATGAAGTTAGCGGGATCATGTGAAAAATTTTTAGGAGCAAGACAAGCCAACAAGCCAAACTACACAACAGGAGAATGGAAATTTAACAGTTTTGGCCACTTTTCTAAGCGCATGCGCAGCGCATAAACACAAAAATGAACATGAATAAACTTTTGCAAATTTTCTAGACCCAAAATTAAAAGTTTTCAAATTGCTTATATTTTTGCGCAGATATAGAACCCGAAAGTTGAGTGTGAATAGAAAGTTTTTACTTTGAAACCATATATTTCATTTAATAATTGACAAATTATAAAATCGTGCATTTTGGGTCTAGATAATTTACTTTTGAATATTTGTGCAATTTTTTGTATGTTTTTGTTGTTGAAACTCTTCAAAAAGTGGCCAGATTTGAAAGTGCTCAAAAACGCCAAATTGGTCTAGTTTTAACACGTGCCATACAAATCATCTTCACAGTTGTACAATAAAACTTTGCTTAAATGTAGAAGAAAAGTAGCGCTTTCTAACGATATAAAAATTATGCTCTAAAGTTAATTCATTATTGAATACTAGCCTGTTGAAAAACACTGCACATTCGTTACTACCACCTTAAGGGGGCGCTCCGGGAATCGGGGGTTACATCAAAAATTGGCGAAAAAGTTGGCAAATGTCAAAGTTTACTATGCATATATGTAGCATGGCACAAAAGAACACTGGAGGCAAAATTTCAAATCACGTGATCATGTCACGTGACTCCCAGAGCACCAAACGTGAGTGAATTTTCGGCAAACGATAACTCTGCTTAAACTTTGCGTATAGTCACACTTTATATACCAAAATTTAGCTTATGTGCTTCTTTAGTTGAACCTTATTTTAATTTTTAACATTTATGTCAGGTTTGAATAAAAAATGTCATTATGTGTTTTCGAAGTCGAACTCTGAGCAATAAAATTCATATAAAAAAATTTCTAAGCTTTATCTTGAAAAACTAAAAAATTGCTCAACTGCGCAGAGCCTAAGGCTATAATTGTGCAAAATTTTGTAGAAAAATACCTTACCAGCATTTTGTAATCGAGTGCCGAAAAATTGGTTTTGTATTCACACAGCCTATATTTGAGTCTGCTGCTTCTGAAAATGGTTTCTTGTGCGATTTTTTTGCACAGAACACAATAGAATTGTTTTAATTTTTCATTGCGACTAATAAAATCTACGTATCGTTTGTTTGGAAAACCTAAAAAAGCGTTGATGCACTGGCTTACTTGCTGAATTTGTGTAAAAGTCGAATAAAATCAGTAAATTGTCCAATTTTTTCCAAATTTTTTGCTATGGAGATATGCGCGTCAAAACATCAGAAATAGTATTTTGAGCAACTTTTCTTCAAGAAAGATAGGTCATTTTGGCTGTTTTTAAAAAATACGGCCCAAATCCTTGATTCCCGGAGCGCCCCCTTAAGGTGGCGCTCCTGAAATGTGACTTTTCAAAAAACGGCAGTTTGGGGCCAATTTTAGATACACAATGGCAAGCTGGTGTAAAAGTATGCCTAAATACAAAAAATGAAGTTGATTGATACAAATTAGCATTCACTGTAGACCAAACGTGAGTGGAATTTCGGCTTGCGATTTCTCTTCGCAAGTAAGTAGCTGTTGGACAATCAATAGCTCATTTTGCTTGCCTCAACGTGATCGAGCGGTCGCAAAAAGTCATTTTTGATGAATATGATTGATATATCGAAAAACACTAAAATCGCGATTTTTGAAAAACATAAATTTGGCTAAATTTTTTAAATACAATCGATTTGCCAAAAATCAAATTTTGCGACCGCTCGGAGATGACAAGGTGCATTAATGTGCCAAATTTTAACTTTTTTTGTTGAGCCAATTTTTTAAAATCGTGAGCCGAAAATTTGCGTTTGTATTCACACGCACTATATTTCTGTCTCATGCAAAAAATACTGCGTTATTTCACAAAAAAATTACACCACGCTCAATAAAACGCCAAAAATTTTAAAGTGTGTTTAACTAAAACGCAGCTGGTTGTGTTTTTTAGTCTTTCAAATTCATTACATACGTGTAAAATGCATTGGCTTGTAAGACGATTTCTGAAAAAATCTTTTTTTCTTGCTCAAAAAGCTCAAAAATTTTAAAAATTTTTTCATGTGATATGGGCATCAAATTAAAGGAAATTCACTTCTGAACAACTTTTGTGCTTACGAGGCATGTTTATTTTTGCGCGTTTTCAAAATAATGGCCAAAACCCACATTTCAGGAGCGCCACCTTAAGGTAGCGCTCAGCAACAAAACTCATGTTTGGCGCTCAGCTCATGCAATAAATAGCAATACCACTTTAATTGTATATCAAAAGACATCAAAAAAACCTATTTACAATACAGTTCAGCACTTAAATGTGAATGTGTCAAATTTTATGACCATGTCGAATTTCCTATTCACACTAATTTTGTTTTTGACCTAGCTCAGCGAAACTTCAACCAATTTTGATGATCTTGGTATCAATAGAAAGATCTCTCAAAAATCTAGACGTGATTGATCTTCGATTTTTCATTTTTATTTTTGATTTCGCAAAAAATCGATTTTTCAAAAATCAGTCGTGTTTGAGCGACTACAAAAAGTGCTGCGGGCCAAAATTTGAAAATCAAAGAATTTTCACGTCTGCATTTATATTCTTTCTTTCATTGTGCAAATTTTCAACTCAATCGCAAACGGCAGCTGGGACCCAGGTCCAAAAAAAGTAGTCGATTTCGCTACGCAAAAAAGTAAGGTTTGCCCACACGTTTCACTTTTTCAAAAATTAGACATTTCCTAGGACTGCATATTTCCGTTGAAAAAGTTACAAAAAGCCATACTCAATTTTTTAAGAAATTAAATCAAAAATTTGACATTTTCGAAGATTTATCAGCTTTGTAGGTTTTTCATTTTGCATTTTCTATTTTCACGGCTAAATAACTCAGCAAAACTTCAACGTATTCGTAAGTTTAATACATCAATTTAAAGCTAAGAAACCGCATGTTTTAATGATATGAGTAATCATTTTATATGGAAACAAAAAATTTTTTGCTACGGCTACAAAATTGTCCAAAAAATTAAAAAATTTTTTTTATCACAATATGCACATCAAATGAAAGTTATTTTCATTTTGAACAACTTTCCTTCAAGACATTATGGTCAAAAATGTCGCTGAAAAAAATTAAACGCCAAAGTCGGTTCCCCTGAGCGCCACCTTAAGGTGGTAGTGTCGCCAAAGCAGTTTTGCTCATAGGCTGCAAAATGAGAACTTTTTGATTTGAAATTGTACGTTCACTGAGAAACTACTGAAATGCCACATGGTGTCAAATAAATACACCAGACACCAGACTACCACTATCTGCCATTATTTTTCACCAATCACCATTTGTGAGCCAGACATCACACAATAGAGACATAAAAGTTCAAAAAATCAAGCCAGATATCAGATTGGCCAGCTTGTGAAGTACATGTAATGTTTTAACACACAATTTTTTGCCACAAATAAGAAAAATGAAAAACAAAGCTTCGTTTTTCTTTTGATTTCAAATTAAGTGTCTAAATTTTTTACAATTTATCATTATTGCTGTGAGTACCTTACAGGTTACGCACAGTTTCACAGTTCAAACAGGCATTACTCCACAACGACTCAAGCAATTTGCACTAAATTTTGTGTGCATAAACTAGAGCGTATGTGCTTTTACTTTGTGTGAAGAATCTAACAAAAAGTTTTTCAATTGTGACGAAATTATCGAATGTGAATAGGTTTTCAAAACGTCATTTTTCCGACTTTGCGACATCGCTGCTAACTGTATGCTGCATTAATTTTGCTGAAACTTGGCAAAAATATTTGCCTTGAAAAATACTTTTAGAATATATAAAGAACAATGACCTATCTTTCACTGAAAAAGTTTTATAGTCGCGCAAAATCGACTGCTTTCGCGACACTACCCCCTTAAGCCATCGTCTAACGTTTCTGAAGTTGGCAGGCAAACATTTTGAGCCGGAGCCAATTTTAGCGCCTAAAATTTGTACTGATTTTGAGCTATTTTGAGCCATTAATTTCAGATTTTGCTCTTTTCTCTGAGGGCGAGAAATCGAAGTCAAACTTTGTGCCTTCTAACTTCAGGTTAATTAATACACAGTAACAAGCTACTACACTCTAATCAGCTTCATTTTATATTCAAATTAAAGATCTGATTTTGTGCTATTTTGAGCCGTGTTTGGCATAATTTGCTCCTCTTTGTGAAAGCTGCAATTCTCCTTCAAAGTTGCTTTTCTATTCATATTTGTACAAAAGTGATTGGCTTAGTTGCGCATAAAGGTTTTTTAAAAATAAACGGTACTTTCAATTTTACTTGTTTTTTGCCGAAAAATGTTAATTTTGTTAAATTTCTTACTCCATAAACAATATTTAGTCTTTTTTTAAACATCATTTTATTTTAGAAGCCGGGCGTTTTTTTTGTTTTGAAACACATTCTTCATTTTAAACTTCACTTTTTGGTGGCCAGATTGGCCACAAGCCCAAAATTTTTAGTGGCCAACCCCAGTGGCGTATTTAGGGTGGGGGGGGCTGGGTGGGCTGCAGCCCCCCCCTTAGCGATTTGAGCCCCCCCCTTAGAGGGTCGCAGCCCCCCCCTTTCCGAAACTTCAAAAGCTGACAAAAGTGTTTCTGATACCTCCACAATTGACAAATTCTACCTTCAAAATTTAAGAAATCTCCAAGTTTTTTCCATTCTGTTGATGTTTTTTCGGCTTAGATACCTTTTTTCTTTGTGCATGCCTATATATATGCCAGGTCTATTATCATATTCTGTGCTAATTGATTAATGTCTCACATGTTTGTATAGTTAGATAGGGTAAAAAATACAAAATTAAATACAAAGTATACTATTTTTTGCTTTGCTGCATACATGTTTGTATTTTTTTGTTTGTATTTTTTTGCATACATATTTTTTACGATTTTTTCACTTTTTGTTAATTTTAATTTTTGAAGCATTATTACACCAATCTGCAGTGGCGTAGCCAAAAAAAATTTCGGGGAGGGGGGATGAGTTTTCTTTGTTTTAAAATGTTAAAAATGCATTTAATTGCTATTTTAACGCAAAAAACGACACATATTAGCAATTTTCGGCCAATTTATAGTTTCTGTATAATAAAATTAGCCACAGTCGACCATTTGGAACTTTGAATAATGATCTGCTAACGGCAAGTGTATCCGCGTCTCGTGTGTCAATTTTCAACCCTAAAATTGCAACACACATCAGGGCCCCGTTGCACAAAAATTTATCAGTTATCAGTTATCAAGTATCAGTTATCAACTATCAGTTATCAGTTATCAGTATAGCGTTGCACGACATTTATCAGTTATCAGTTATCAAGTATCAGTTATCAGTATCAGTGTTGCACAAGAACACTGATAACTGATAACTGATAAATTATCAGTAAACCGTAAAAAACGTAGAAATTAGCGTTAATTCGACTGTTTTTCTAAAATTTTCTTCGTCATTATATTCACTTTTTTATGAGCTTCAATTTAGAAGCATATATTTTCACATTTAAATCAATTTTTGTATCACTTATACAAAGACAATGCTGTGTGGCTGGCACACTGTATGAAACCCACTGGAACACTGAATCAGTTTTCATCCATAATATGGTACCAAAGTATGACACATTAGGCAAAAAGCGGCAAAATTGCAAGAAAATTCATTAAAACATTGTTTACATACATCAAAAGTAACTGTAGTTGCTTGAAAATGCTAATAAATAAAATTTATCAGTGAACGAACACTGATAAAAAATTGGCTAAAATTATCAGTTATCAGTTATCAGTGTTTTGCTTTGTGCAACGAACACTGATAATTCACTGATAAATGGCGGAAATTTTACTGATAACTGATAACTGATAAATGATAATTATCAGTAAATTTTGTGCAACACTGATAATTGATAACTGATAACTAATAACTGATAACTGATAATTATCAGTTATCAGTAAACGCCGTGCAACGCAGTTTACTGATAATTTACTGATAACTGATAATTTATCAGTTATCAGTGTTTGGTGCAACGGGGCCCAGAAACGGTCGTTCTTGACGACGGATCAGGAAAAGCCACCTGGCAAAAGCATATTGCAACGATAAATCATCGCAAAACCCCAATTTTTGAACGCAGCCATAAAATAGCCTACGCTGGCCCATAGCACAAAAAGATTCACTCCAACTCTTTAGTTTTGGGGTCTTTTACTCTTTAGTAGTTTTCATTGCAATGTCGATGGTTAAAACCTCAAAAAAGCTTAAACTTCTGGGGGCTGCCGCCCCCAGACCTCCGCATTGCTAAATGCTAGCTGTAGATCCACTACATTTCTTTATTTCATGGAAAAAGTGCAATTTTCAATGCAATTTCGATGGTTAAAATCTCAAAAAAGCTTCAACTTCTGGGGGCTGTCGCCCCCAGACCCCCGCATTGCTAAATGCTAGCTGTAGATCCACTACATTTCTTTATTTCATGTAAAAAGTGCAATTTTCAATGCAATTTCGATGGTTAAAATCTCAAAAAAGCTTCAAAGACCCCCGCAAAGTTAAGTGCTTGCTGCAGATTCACTATTGTAGTTTATCGATGGTTACAATAACAAGCTCAAAAAAGGTCCGAGGGTTGCCGTCCCCGCCAGACCCCTTTTGATCGGCGGTGACTCACAGTTGCTCCGCACCCCCCCCCCCTCCCCGGTCGCAGCCCCCCCCTTTGCGAAATCCTGGATACGCCACTGGCCAACCCATAATTTTAGTGGCCATGGCCACCAGTTTTACCCAAAAAAAGGCTGAGCCTAAGCCTAAGTCCAAGCCTAAATTGACGCCCAGCTTGAATTTGGTCAAAAATTCGGACGATTCTGGTGAATTTCGCCGATTTTTCACAATATGGAACGGGGTCAACGTGCCTTTGTTTTAATTTCAAAAAATTGCAACTCAAAAAAAAATATTCCGACTTCATTTAGACACGTTTTGAACGAAGAAAACACGGGTTTCTGAAAAAAATTGTGAAAACGTTCTCACTGAGGGTTCAGATTTCATATCTGACGCCCCCTTCAAAAACCAGCTATCAGACATTTTGGGCGAAATGGACTTTTTGGTACCGTTGGATAGCTGAGGGCAAGACGCATCGACTGGTGTAAAAATTATTTCAATCCGACGTCCCTGAGTCTAGTTATGAGGCAAAGAATTTTCTGGCAGATAACCGTTGGTCAAATAGCCGCTGCATATCAGATAGACGAAATGCACACATAGCTGCTTTTTGCACCACATCATAAAAAAACAAGTCACGTGACGTGACTTATCTAATCACGTGATCACGTGACTAAATCTCATGTCACGTGATTTGGGCAGCGGCTTTTTGCACGGTGCTATTGTAACTGGTTTTTACACGGTACTATAGCTAATACTTGCAAAAGAGATATTTTACGCTTTGTATATTACTGTTTTAGACAACCTCAGTGAAGGACAACCCTGATCAACCAAAAATACCCTAAACATGGCAAAATTTTGTAAAATTTTCCCAAAAAAGTGTCATTTTTACTAAATCTTGCCCAAATTTCGGAGAGCCTCCCCCCGGCCCCTCGATTTTGGGGGGGTCACTTCACCCCCCCTTATACACGTATGATTAAACGTTAGTAATATTTGCAGATTCATTAACTATGGAGAGTTCCTTTAAAAGTGGTGATATTGTCTGGATTTATTGGAAGGGCAGTGGTCATTATCCTGCTGTTGTGGTTGATATCGGATGCCTGCCAATTCAATTGCAAAATGACAAACGTGTCGTTTTGAAAGACTACGTTCCCGTGCAGTTTTTGGACTCAAGAGGCCAGGCCAATTCAGTTACGCTAAAACAAAAGACATTCAGCCTTTTATGTGCGAGAATGGGCCAAAGTATTTGAACGCCAAAAAATTGAGCACGGACGCGCTTCAAAAACTGGAAGCTTACATGACAGACCACCAGCTGTCGTCGGAGCTGAAATTCCTGAGAAGTAACCGCAAAAGTATGCGCTTCATTTAAACTGATTATTAATAAACTACTACATTATTACTACGTAACTAACGTTATCCTCTTGCGGTGCAAAAATAACTATGTGAACAACACATGTTACCAGTCACAATGATTAGACCAAGATTAGACCAAAATGATATTGTTACTGGTGGGATACTGGTACTGTTTCTATACTGTAAGTAGGCCTATTAGGCTAAATTTAGGCACCCTTTTTATCGGATTCTCTATTTTGGGACGTGGAATGTCCTCGATTTCTGTTTCAAACTTGTATGCTGTACGAGATAACAGCTTTAGCTATTGAACTATTTTGTTTATAGGGACGCCGCCAGACACTCGGGGCTGTCACGATAATCGTCCAAACAAGTACAAAACTGCCAGCGCTGAATTGGCCAGAGAACACATCCGAGGCTTGTGCGCGCTGCCATCTCACTACGGTCGTGGACACACTCAATGCAAGTATTTGCCACGCGGAACAACGCTACAAACAATCTACAACGAGTACGTCAAATTTGCCAAAGAAAAAGCAGCTGAGCGCCATTTGTCGATTGGGGAAAAGGGCAGCACAAATAGTGACATCGAAATTCTTCACATGCGCAGCTACGAAGAAATTTTTGTGAATGAATTCAACATTTCATTCAAGCCTCCTAACGTTGACAAATGTGAAGATTGCCACAAGTACACTGCGGCAAAGGAAAGCGGCTCCTTGACCGAAATTGAAGAAAACGAATACCAAGAACATATTAAACGCAAAAATCAAGCCTTTAATATGAAACGCTGCGACAAAATGACTGCGCAATGCGATGATACCATCTTTGTTGGCAGCTTCGATATGGAAAAAAACCTGCTGGTGCCAAAGACCAATGTGTCTGCACTGTACTACTTGCGCAAGCTGAAAGTCCACTATTTCACAGTGCTTAATATGACAACAAACGCTGGTGTTTGCTATATGTGGGATCAGACTGTGGGCAAAAAAACGTAAATTTTGCTCTGAAAATGGTTTAGTGTGTGTAATTTGTTTCTGTTGCAATAATTTTTGAATTTTTCCATAGCTTATTTTGGGCGGGAAATAAAACGGTCGTGAGTCATCGCTGATTGGTTGATTTACTAAGCTCCGCCTACAACGAACATTTTTTCTCGATTCTGATTGGCTGAAGAATTTGCCGTGCAAAAACCGGCTATGCGGAAGGTCACGTGACTATGACGTCACTCAAAATGGCAAAGACCAAAAATGAAATTTTTGTCACAATATTCGAAAATAGACAGCCGGTTTTTGCCCCAATTTTTTTACCCCCAGGTACGTATATAGGTTGAATAGCTGGTCTGCTCATAGCCGTGCTGACATCTTTCAATACATTCTATTTTAGGCAACGAATCGGCTACGTGTCTGTTCAAATACTTGGCCGAGTACGTTCCACCTCAGACAAGCCGCATCATTCTGTATTCCGACACCGCCACTGGACAAAATCGGAATCGATTTGTCATCTCTATGTACGCCACCTTCATGCGGCAGAATGAAACTGTGAAGATCCTGGACCACAAGTTCATGGAAAAGGGCCACTCGATGATGGAAGTAGACCACATCCACGCCTTGATTGAAAAGAAATCCAAAACAGCCATTATTCAATCGCCCAAAGAATAGTATTACAATATCAGAGCATGGAGCGACGGCAAAGTCACGGTTCGTTTAACACCTTTCACCTCTAGCAAGATAAAATGTAAAAACTTGCATTGTGATATTAACCGAAACGAAATTTAAAAAAGTTAAAATAGGCGGAAAAAATAGGAAACTGGTAGTAGAAAAATTTGGAGGACTTAACTGCAAAAAATTACTCTTGTTACATCGTGACAGATGTTTTCGTTAAAGTTTTTGTTGCACTTAACAATCCTGTGCTACATTGGGAATTATTGGCTGTATCAGGTGGAAGACGTGGGATCGGCGGAATATTGGCTCGATTGGCATCAAGTGGCCAATGCGGTTCATGACGAAGGAAGGCTGAAGGGTCATGAACACAATGGAAAAAAATTCTCGATATTTAAAAAGATCAAATTTTCAACGAAACATCACACAAACTACGTATTTTTAATGTTACTTTCATTGCAAAAACAGACTATTTTATGATGTCTTGAACTGTTTCAGGCAGTCTATGTGAAAACGGAGTTGAGCGACCTGGTCGATTTTGTTCGGCTTCAGTATTTCAAAACCGGCCCTAGCGTCCCAGGACCCGCCTACTCAGTGCAGAATTTTGGTGTCAGCAAAGCCTTAAAGTCTGACATTGAAAAGATGATCAAAAAAAGGTCATCACGGGACACAAGGCAGTTTCCTTTTACGAAAAACTGCGAGTGGTCGACGATGCAGAAGACGAGGAAATGTTCTGGGAAGACACTTAATCTGGGAACTTTGCACTGAATGCCGGATCTCATCTGACAATTTTTTATTACTGTTATATTCTCATGTTATATGACATTCATTTTTTTAACTTTTTGTAGTTGAATATTACAGTCACTTCTAGACCGTGAAAAACTTTTAAGAACTGTCACTTTTAAGAAAAAGCTAAGATTTTGAAAATCTAATTTAATAGTGAAAATTTCGCGTCCATTTTTCCCACTTAGCATGCCAAAACGTGCAGATTCATTACATTTCGAACCATTATAAAGGGTGCGAGGGTCATTTATTTTTTTAGTGAAGTTTTTAACTTGTGTTGTTGTATATATTAACAACTGAAGACTAGCCAAACATCATAATTGTCAAATATACTAAATTTAAGCACTCAAACGTAAAAAATTCTAAATAAATAAAATTCTTATAACATTCCCCCCCTATTCAACACAGAAAAGGGCGCGGAAAATTGATTGGTCCGTTTAAATTCAAAAAACACTGATTGGCTAGTTTTCTGTTGGTCAGGTGACCGGCTATCTGCTAGCTGTCGTTTCATTGGACGATACGAAAACGTGACGTCCTGTCATTGGCCAGTTAAAACGGTTATGTGGTATGTTTTTAACGCAATCCGTGCAAAAAACGGCTATATTGAAGGAAAAACGGCTATCTGCATGTATTTTCAACTTTAAAGTGACGGCTTCATGCTCAAAAGAAAGTAAAACTTTCTGGATAGAAAAATAGTTCGGTTTAGTTACTATTTAAAAAACTTAAGTTTGAACAGAAATTATTAACCTGCACCTAGAACTGAGGGCGTTTGCAAAATGCTTTATATACAAATTTTAATGCAAGTTGCGTGCAAACATTTTACTGTATAAGGTAGCTAACATGTTGAACTTTGTTTTAAATAAAGTTTCAAAACGTAGTGTCGTCTGTGAGCTACAGAATAGGCTTTCAAAGTCGCCTCTTGTGTCTTCCGTGCAAAAAACGGCTGTTTATATGTTTAACACATGCAAATTCCGTTCATGTGCTTTTGACTCGATATAACTCAGAAAATATTGGGTCTAGAAAAGAAAGGCTACGCCATCTGAAACTAAGGCCACCTAGCTATTACCACACCAAATTTCAGACCAAAATGTTTAAAAAAAAGAGCTCTCAGCGTTTTTCGCGATTTCCCACAAGTTAGGTTTTTGTCACATAGCTGGTTTTTGAAGGGGGCGTCAGATATCTTTTTTTCTTTTGATGTTGTTTATTTATTTTTTTTTTATTTGTGTTTGGGGGTGGTGGAGTTGGTGGGTATTTTGGTATGTCACTATTGTTTATAGTGTTATATGTTTGTTGTTTTTGTTGACGGTGCGTTGGGCGGGTCGGGTCGGGTTTGGGTGGGTGGGGGTGTAATTGGAACAGTTCGACAGATTGGGAGCTCGGCGGGTCGCCGGCGCCGGGGCTGGGGCTGGCCCTGGCTTGGGCCTGTGGCGTGGCGTTTGCGTTCTTCTTTTCTTTCCTTTGTGGCCCTTGCGTCGGGCTGCCCGCTTCGGCTTTCGGTTTGGATTTAGTTGGGGTAGGTTTGTATAGTACTTATGCTGGTTTGTCTTTCTTGTTTTTTTTTTTTTTTTTTTTTTATTTTTTTTTTAAGTTTATATTTAGTTTAGTATTATGGTGAATCATTTCTCTTGTTTTGTTCTTTTTGTTTTTGTGTGTTGTGTAGTTGTTGTTTTATTTTGTTGTTAAGAAAGGATTAGGTAAGGTGTGTTTTAGTTTTTTTTTTTGTATCGTGCGTCGCTTCGTGTGGTATGCGGGGGGGGGAGAGAATCTGTATTTATATATTTCGTCGTGTGCTATAGATATATTTTTTCGCGGTCAGGGGCGCAAGTTTTAGACTGCCTTTCAGCCCCTTATATAATTTTTATTTTTCAGATTTGAGAACAAAACACATCTTTGCCTTAAAATGTGAGAACAAATTAAAGAGTTTGGGTAGCGCATCCAATAAATGAGAAATTTACTTTATGGCTATTTTTTACGCCATCGACCCTCAGTGGGGGGTACCGTAAGTTGGTGTGACAGGTCGTGACGGCCAATTTTATTCGGTTATTTGGCGTTTAAACAAGAGAAATTAACCGGTTATACAACATAAAACATACACAAAAACATACAAAAAACTGGCAATAGTACCAGAAAATACTACTTTCCGCTGCAAAGGGAACTCAAAATGACAAAGTCCGACTATTAGGCCCGTATTCCAGAATTCGATCAAGAAAGTGTCAGTATGCGCATTTGTGTTAATAATAAACGTCTTTTTGCACTACCATGAGTCTTTTGGAGTAGCTACAAAGTTTTTAGACATCACCAGACCATTTTCAAAAAGTGGGTTTTTCCCCACATGGGTTTTTTACCCGTCTAATTTCGGTCATGCCTCCCCCTCGTACGAAAGAAGGAGGGACCTGCCACTGCGGTCATGAATAGAGGAAGGGTAGTCCTCTGTAGAAGTGTTTTTACATTTGAGCTCGCATCTCTTAGTGCTGCAAAATCAGACCCCAAAATTCACTTTCTTTGGAGCATACATGTAATAGCACCGAAATTTTGGGTACCCCTGCCCCCCTTGGTCGGACCCCCCCTCCCCTGCGTCAACCCATTTTTGACCCCCCTCTCTCCCCAAAATGACGCAATTTTTACTTTTTTTGACAAAAAAAACACCGATTTTGACAATTTTTGGCGAAAATTTCGGTAAAAATCGCTTAAATTTTACGAAAAAATGCCAATTTTTTATAATTTTGGGCAACATTTTTCTCCCGCCGGGACCCTCCCCCCTCTTTTGCCCCCGGCGGGACCCCCCCTCCCTCCTCCTGGACCGAATTTTTTTTTGGGGGGGGGGTCTTCCCCCCCCCATCCCCCCCCCAACTACATGTATGCTTTGGAGCCATGTCGGGTCAAAAATGGGGGGTCCAAAGTCCAATTTTTGACTTATAAAAAATACCAGCGAGACCCCTTTTGGATACCGCTTATTTACGTTTGCCTACAGGGACTGTACTATACGCTGGCAAATTTTCAGACCTGTACCACGTATCCAAGTTCCGGAACTGGGGTGGGTTCCCCCCCCCAAAATAAAATGGGGTGGGTTTTTCCCCCCGCCTGCTATAGGGAATTATGGGATTTTGATTAGAATCTATTTTTGTACAATCTGACGTATACTTTGTTTTTTTACTTTAGCTGTGGATTGGAATTTAGCCGCTTTATTTTGTGGCGGCTTGCTGCTTTTCTTCCAAGCAAAATGGCTCAGCCGGTATGATTATAAGTCGGTTAATTATAGCTATGAAATTGTGGATTAATCCGGTTAGATTAATATGTGTTTTGTCAATTACTCGTGTAAAGTCATATAAAGTTTGCCGTACCAAAGGTTTGTAACAACTGACTGAATTCAATTAACATTAGTTATTAGGAAAGCTATTTTAATTCCTTTAATTTTAGTCTAATCTGATCCATTTTGAGAATTAGTCTTGAGAGAACAAACTACGTGTACATATATGTATTGCACGATTTGTTAAAACACTACTATCATTAGGCAAGCTTACCTAATCCTAACTTCTTCTCTTTTGTTGTTTTACTCATATTCTTTGTTTTTATTTCAGGAATATCCTATTCTACTACGCCTCTGGAGTCAGTGTGGGCTTACTGGCTTCCCTTTTATTGCTTATTTTCATTCTATATCGACTTACTCCAAAGGTTAACTGATGCTTGATTTGGTTTTAGTTATTTATTGAAGCAGTATGATTCTATAACGGGTTTAAGTTCGTTAGAGCCGTTGATTCATAGTTTAACCATGTGTCTAATCTTACGGTCTTGTGCTGACATTTCGACTACCAATATGTACGCATTGTGTAAATTGAGACCATGCCCCAACCCCTCCTTGTGTTAGACTGAGCGTTCATTTGTTAAACATTCTTCAAAACTCGACACGTGGTAGGTGAGTAGTATACAATGCATGGTATAATCATTAAAAAGTAGTGAAAACTTACGCAGAACTAAACATATATAAAATAAAGTATTATATAAACACACACACACACACACACACAATTTCGTGCGTTTATATTTCAATGTGTCTTTGGAATTAGAGATCTTATTTTTTTAATCTATTTTAGAAAGGTCTTGGCCTTGGTTTCCTGGTCGGTGGGTGGTCGTTGTACCTCTGGGCCATATACAGTGTGTGGCATAATTTATATACTCTGGTGACGCAATACGAAAGAGCCGTAGCTGCTTATGTGGTATTGGAATTATTTTTTTCAACTATTCGACTTAGTGCTAGTAACTGACCAGCTTTAAGTTGAACACTATGATAATGATGTAAACAATAGAATTAGTAATTTCATAGAATTATTCAGTCTATACGTCACGTTTGCATCAGCAGTTGCTCGAAAGTCGAAACAAACCATAAAGTTTCCTTGACCTTGTACCTGTCGTTTGTCCCGAAGCAACAAAACTACGTGGCCAAACGTTACAATTTTCCGCATGAACAATGTTGGGGTCGTGTCTGTTTACTCAAAACATTAAGCAAAGCAGTTTTTTGAAATTGCTGAAGGACATGGACAAGGCTGTAAGGACAAAAGGACAAGGACGAGTATGAACCAGGCTTTAGAGCAGAGGTGAATTTCAGACGCTGGTCTCCCTGCTCTCCTTTGTTTAAGGACAAAACGATAAGGACAAGGCTGTAAGGACAAAAGGACAAGGACGAGTATGAACCAGGCTTTAGAGCAGAGGTGATTACAAAACGATAAGGACAAGGAGAAGGCTGTTAGGACAAAAGGACAAGGACGAGTATGAACCAGGCTTTAGAGCAGAGGTTGAATTCAGACGCTGGTCTCTCTGCTCTCCTTTGTTTAAGGACAAAACGATAAGGACAAGGCTGTAAGGACAAAAGGACAAGGACGAGTATGAACCAGGCTTTAGAGCAGAGGTGATTACAAAACGATAAGGACAAGGAGAAGGCTGTTAGGACAAAAGGACAAGGACGAGTATGAACCAGGCTTTAGAGCAGAGGTTGAATTCAGACGCTGGTCTCTCTGCTCTCCTTTGTTTAAGGACAAAACGATAAGGACAAGGCTGTAAGGACAAAAGGACAAGGACGAATTTCAGATGAATTTCAGACGCTGGTCTCCCTACTCTCCTTTGCCGTGCTCTACCGCTACTGTCCGGGCCGTGACGCACGCACCCAGGACCTGGTCCAGTGGGCCCTCCAGCTGTGCGCCATCGGCCTGCTCTACGCTGGCTGTCAGTCGGCTCCCCTCGCCTGGGCCACTATCCTAACGGCACTGTTGGTCTATTGCACGCCCAAGAGTGTTAGCAGGATGCTGCAGAAAATAAGGTGGGTGGGATGGGAGAGTGGGATTGCGTTTGGCTTTGAGTATTGTTTTTTCAGTATTTTATTTTGACAGGTTAATGATAATTTCATTAATATCCAACTACTTTGAATAAAATTTATTAACAATAATAATATTAAGGTTATTTTAATAACCTATAGGCGGTACTGAAAAGATTTCTGGCATATTATTATGAGGAAAGGGTTAGTGCTATTTGAAATATCCCCCTACGAAGCAAAAATAATTTTATTGTCAAAACACATTATATATTGTTTCTAACTTTCATAGTTTCATGTTGTGTAAAACGCACGTTTGTGCGTGTTGAAGCTAGCTACTGCATAATATCAGTAAGTTGCTATTCGTAGCAAGCTTGAGCTTAGCTAATGTCTTCTGGGGTGCTTGTCTCGAATTTTTTGAAATTTTACGGTCCGGTTATGCGCCCATTTTACAACCGTTGCAAAATATTGTTTATTTTGTTTTATATTTGTTTATTTTATATTTTTTTATTTCAGCTACCGCTACTTTCCCGAGGCCAGACGTCTACTGAGCGAGGAAGAATATTATGAGGAGGGCCGCCGTGAGACAGAGCGAGCGTTGCTGGAGCTGAGACAGTTCTGCAGCAGCCCGGAGTGTTCGCCTTGGAAGCTGGCCACTCGGCTGAAAAATCCCAAACGGTGGGTGGCTTCAAGAGTACACAATAGTGTCTCACTTTTCTTCTATTACAGTGAGACCTTACTATGTACTCTTGGTGGCATTGACTTTCTTTCTTTTTTCTTGATTCTTTTTTGTTTCTTTCTGTCTTTCTTTCTCATTCTTTTATCTGTAATGGGCTGATTGATACTCGTCCGTAAGGGTGCGCTTACGTCCATAAAAGCACTATTCCAGATTGTTTTATTTTATTAAGCAAATTTAAGTCAGTATATTATAAAGTATAAGTTAGTTTATAATCGTCCTTGTCCTTGTCCCTGTTCTTTTGTCTTTGGCTAATTCTAAGAAAACTGCTCGGCCAATAATTGTGCCAATTTTTTGCATGAACAATAACTCCGGCACGTGCATATGCAAAAAATGGCCGTAACCGTTTGATCAATTTTTCGTAGCAGCTGATCAAAGTTTGCTCTTGTCCCTATTCCTGTGTCCTTAAGGACAAGTATGAGTGGCTTTAAGCCAGATTCATACTTGTCCTTAACGACTCATGAACAGAGACAAGAGCAAATTTTGGACGTTTCGGCTAATTTTTTTCCATACGCTAGCAAGTGACCCCAACTTTATTTAGGCGAATCCTTGGTTCATTTGGCCTAGCAGTTTTCTAGGAAACGCTTAAGGTCGTAGTGTCGCCAAAGCAGTTTTGCTCCTAGGATACAAAAAGAGAGCTTTTTGCTTTCAAATAGTACGTTCACTAATCCAACGCTATGTGGTGTCAAATAAGTACTGCCAGACACTAGACTACCAATATCTTTGACCAATCGCCATTTGTACGCTTGACATCACACAGTAGGGACGCAAAAGATCCGCAAAACAAGGTAGATATCAGATTGGCCAGCTTGTGAAGTACACTTGATGTGTCGACACACAATTTTTTTCTGCAAATAAGAAAAAGAAAAATGAAGGTACGTTTTTCTTTTAATTTTAAAATAAGCGTCTAGATTTATCATTATTTGTGTTGCTACGTCTTTACAGTTTACGTACAGCTTCACAGTTCAAACTAGTATTACTCCACAGCCGCTACAGCAATTTGTACTAAATTTTGTGTGCATAAACTACAACATATTATGTGCTATCTTTCTGTGCTAACAAACTAAACAGAAGATTGATAAATGTGACGAAAATATGGAATGTGGATAGGTTTTCAAAACGTCATTTTTCCGATTTTGCGACATCTTTGCAAACTATATGCTGCACCAATTTTGCTGAAACTTGGCGGAAATATTTGCCTTTAGATAGATTTTCAAAATATTGAAAAAACAATTTCTAATATTTCACTGACAAAGTTTTACAGTTGCGCAAAATTGACTGCTTTCGCGACACTACCCCCTCAAGGACAAAACGATAGCGACAAGAACAAGGACGAGTATGAAATGAACCGGGCTTTAGTGGCACTTGATTGACTCTTTTGATGTGAACCGTGAAAAACAGTAAGTTGCTTTTCAGGTTTGCCAGCTTCATTGAAGGCGATAGTCACGTGAGCTCGGAGGAGGAGCAACTGCACGCCTCATTGGATCCCCTGCAGGCCAGTCTCAGCCAATGGGATTTCGAGCAGGACAGTCATGACAGCGATGACAGTGACATTCGGCCATTCTTGCCAATCAGAAATGGCTCCGCCCACCGGCGTGGCTTAGGCTCCGCCCACAATCCCTCTCCACCAATCAGAAGCCAGCGTCCAGGTGGGATTGGCTTCAGACCGGGCGTTAGCCCACGAATGACCAAAGGGGTAGGCGGAGCTAGACGAACTATAAATAACTCATATCCTCTGACGCCGAAACGTCATTGGCTGGGCTCGGCTGACCAATCACCTGACGCGTCACAAGCTCCGCCTACTCAGAGGTCACGTGATCCTCCGCCTACCACTTCAGCTGCCACCGCCACGACTATGCCACCGCATGATGATAGTGACTCGTCGGTGTCCGATGATTTAGATTTATGACCAATGGATTAAATAGATTAAGTTTTAGCACTGTTTCGGATTAAATTTGTTTGTTGTCTGTCTAATTCGCTTGATGCACATAATGCGGATTAACTTTCAAGATTCCGTTTTAATTTTGTGTTTGAGCTTGTCTCGTCTTTTTTTAATTCTACCTCGGACCTTAGCAGTTGGGTTTGGGTTTTTGCTGATTTTAGTTAATTTGGTATGGTTACTCAAGTCCTGGACTGAAATCTTTGTATAAAAAAATTTATAGAAATCGTAAAAAAAAACTGTTTGTTATCAGTATTCTGCTGTTTTATATTGATATGTAGTTGTTTACGAGAAGGGCACACAAGGTTCTTCTGTAAGCAGGTTGTGTACTCTTTATGCATGCTATTTGTGTTGTATTATTTTTTTTTTTCCCTCCCCCTATTCCTCTATGTTTTTCCCTTTTCCCCTTTTTTTTTTTTCCCTTTTTTTTTGTTTTTTTGCTATGTTTTTTTATTTTCATTTTTTTTTTCATTTCATTAATGTCTCCAGTTTTTTTTTTACGTTTTTTAACCTTTTTTTTTTTTTTTTTTTGCTCTAGATGCTTTAACCGTCAAAGATCGAAACTTTCTGGATGGAATGTATAAAGGCAGTCTAACGTTAAAACCAGTCTATGGCGTTCCATTTCAATAATTTAGAATAGTGGTGCGGGAAAAAAAACCTTACGCGTTTTGCGGGGAAAAACCCTAGTGCTTCCTGGCCGAACCTTACGACATAGGACCTTTTTGAGTATGTAGGTGGAAAGCGCATCCCAAACTTACTTACCACACCAATTTCTGTGCAGTTTTGAGGCCTGTAGCATTTTTTATAAAATTTCAAAATTTTGCATGTTCAAAAATTCCAAAGTGACAAAATTTCCAAATTTTTGACTTGTCATAATTTTTCACAAAACCACTTTTGGCCAACGTTGTTTGCACTTTTCAAGAGAGTTACCTTTCCTCATTACTTCTGAAGCTGAAAAACAGTGATAAACGTTGTGGTTTACCTGTGACAGTTCAAAGTTTGTGCGGGGAAAAAAACCCCTATTGCGGGGGAAAAAACCCTATTTTGTTTGGCGACAATTTTTTGCTAAAATCACCGATTGTTGATACAAAAGTTGACTGATCTGGGTTAAGAACATGTGTAGACTTCATTGAAACCGTTTATTCGGCTGCAAAACGTCGTTTTTTGTCGTTTTGGCCCATACTCCGACACCCCGTAGGAAACCTGTTTTGGTGATGTTTCACCAAAATTTGTCATTTTTTGGAATATTTAGGCTTTAGCTGCTGCGTACCACCTAAATCCAAGAATGGTAGACGCGGGCGGTGTTTGGCCACCGTTTCTAACATAATAAGTGCAAAAATCTATTTTTAATGCATTTAAATACTAAAAAAATGCATATTTGGGCAGAAGTCATTTCTGCCAAAAAGGGTCGATTTTTGAAGATTTATTGTGACTCACATGGGTGTCGGAGAAATGGTTTTTTTTAGTCCATACTGCAGCCTAAGAGTTGTAGAACACGAGGAATTGAGTTTATACTCACTGCTAATAGAACAGCCGACAAAAGTGGTAAAGTTTTTTTCCCCCGCATTAGGGTTTTTCCCCCATAGGGTTTTTTTCCCGGAGGTTTCGAGGCTTATTACTCAGAAATGTGAGTAGTTGCAATCCATTTTATTAGTGCAACAGTTAGGCGACAGATGGCCGTTATAGCATTAATGGATCCGATTTATGTGGAGCGCAGGAGGACCCGAAAAGTTGAAAATAGGGTTTTCCCCCGCACCACTAAACATCGTGACAAAAATTGTACTCGTATTACATAGGTTAGAATGTTGCCTGTAGACTGCGTTTAGCAAGACTGAGCTACGACTGCCTTTATGCATTCCACTGTCCACTATGCATTTCACTGCAAGTTCGGTAGTTTAGGAATGTGGTCGGACTAATTTTAAACAGCTGACTTATTTTTGTATCATGTTAATG
Source organism: Trissonchulus sp. WLG1_4 (assembly GCA_030248245.1). Lineage (NCBI taxonomy): Eukaryota > Metazoa > Nematoda > Enoplea > Enoplida > Ironidae > Trissonchulus > Trissonchulus sp. WLG1_4. The sequence continues at coordinate 15,182 of JASANF010003688.1, read as the reverse complement.
ATGTGTTTTATGATGCTAATTCCTTTAATGCATCAACAGATTAGATCAAAACAGATAACGAGTAACATCGTGTGTATAAACAAAAGGCCGTATTATTAATTTGGCATGCAAAGTACTTGTAAAGCCCGGTTCATACTATTGTCCTTAAGGACACAGGAACGAGGACAAATTTCGGTCCGCTGTAACTTTTCATACGAAAAACTGGCTTACTTGGTCGTACAGTCGTGCAGTTTTTCCCGGCATTGGTCAAGTATGAACCGGGCTTAACACGTCTTAAAGAACTTTTGTAAATCTATCATAACTTCCAGAGAAGTTATTAAGCCAACAAGCGTAATCCAATTATATAGTCAGTCAAAAGAAATTGGCTCTTGTTCAGGAAGGTTACAATCCTATGCATTCCATTTCTTCGCATCAGGAGTATATGACAATGTGCTCTTGATACGTGAGCAAAGACAATAATAAGTAATTGAAGTGCTTAACTGCTGGTTGCATCTTTAATGTTTGCTCTTGTTATTATCAAGAGTACATAATAGCGTCTCACTCTATATAGAAGAAGAGTGAGACACTCTCCAGCCTGCCTATGTTCTAGCACAGGCAGATGCGCTGGTCGTTTTCAGGCTACATGTTGACATTCTATGCAACATGTGACTGGCCAATCAGAAGCGATCTTCTATTCTCTGATTGGCAGACGCCTGTGCACGTGCTCCAATCATAAAACGGGATAAGATAAAAGGTTAATAACTCAGTATTTATTCATAGCCTGCTTGTAAAAACATTAAAAAAGGTTTGCAAATACCTTTGGGGATATTTTGGCAAACTTTCAGCGAAATTGATTGAAAAACTTTGAAGAAATCCAGAAAAGTTTATATCTCAAAAGTTTCTCAATCAATTTCGCTGAAAGTTTGCCAAAATATCCCTAGAGCTATTTACAAACCTTTTTTAATGTTTTTGCAAGCAGACTATGACTAAATAATGAGTTATTAAGCTTTTATCCCTATCTTAATGCTTATCAACGCATCAGCGATTATATACTAAAGTGTGTTACGCAGGGAATCTACGCGCTGATTGGCCAGTCACATGTTGCATAGAATGTCAACATGTAGCCTGAAAACGACCAGCGCATCTGCCTGTGCTAGAACACAGGCAGGCTGGAGAGTGTCTCACTCTTCTTCTGTATAGAGTGAGAAGCTATTATGTACTCTTGTTATTATGAATGGTTTTATTTCGTTATTGTTTTATAACTGTTACTAGTTTGGCTTGACATTAAAAACCACCAGTTTTCACGTCTTGTTTAAGGGCATTTATCATGCTGAATTAAGTTAAATAGAATGATTAGAGATTTAGAGGGATCTTTTCCGTTATCCCCCCCAGACCGAAATTTGGAATTTACTGAGCCGATTTGAATAATTTTTGAACTAATGGACTCTTCTCTACCTCAGGACTTCAAGAAAGCAAAAAATTTTACAATTAAAAAAACTTTTTTTGTTTTTTTGAACTTATTTTAGAGGTCCTGAGGTCACGAGTAGTCCATATTGGTGCAAAAATTTTCAAATCGGCTCAGTCAATTCCAAATTCGTGATTGGTGGGGGGAATAACGTAAAAGACCCTATTAGAGTATCTTGCTACATGGCGCAGATTATAACTAAAGTTTGAAAGTTTTAATTGTTTGTACCAGTAAATATTGTTGATCAATGTAAAATTATCAACGATGAACATTTCGCTTCGATAAATCGGGCTTAGGAGTATCTCGTAAGCTGGAAGACGATTAATAAACCAACCAACTGCGCGTTGAGTACGCTCGTAGTGTTTGTGACCGGCCGTGTAAGCCGGCGGCCGGGCCGTCGGAGAAGTGCGGCCGCCTGGCCGGCCGTGGCCTGCTGGCCGGTCGGTAAAAGCCGGTCGGAGCGGCCCAATTTTTGGACAAAACCAATTCATCCAAATCCAGAGTGTCATTTTGGCATAAACTTAGCCTGTCGGATTGTTATGCTGGCCTAATTTTGTCAGTCCGTCGATTCTGGTTGGCCGGCCGGTATTTTGAACCGGCCGGCCGAAATTTCCGGGCGTGTACTCGTGTCAGTACAACGGTATTTTTAGTTCTTGCTTTTTTTATTGTGTGATTATGTGTTAGGTACGGATAAAAATTCAGAAAGTAATTAGTAATCTTTTATTTAGTTAAGGGAAGTTTACGCAAATGAAATAATGTCTACACGTATGTATTTTACGTGACCCAGTGTTGAACTAGTAGCTAGTTTAGCTAGCCCATAATTAAAGCTAAATTGCTGTACCCGTTTTGTGTGCATCCATAGTTTAATTAAGCATTGATTCGGAATTTAAGCGAAGTAATTTTTTTGAAAATATATTTTTTAAAACGTTTGCCAAAACTTACCAACACTTGCTTCGAACATAACCCAAACTATTGTCTAACCTTTCATACTTAATTTGTGTGTGTGTGTGTGGGTGTGTGTGTGTGTGTATGTATGTATGTGTGTGTGTGTGTGTGTGCTGTCTTTTACGCTTGTCAGCGCAATATTGACGCGTGCGCTGTTAGCAATAATTTGGCCCCGCTGTGGTTTGAGACCTCACTCCGGCCCCCAGACTGCGTTGGAATTCAATTGGCATTTTGTCTTACCTCATCGCTATGCGAATTTATTTAGTGTTAAATGATTATTGGTTGTTTTGATATTTAGTCTGCTTGGCAGTGGTAGATACCTAGTAGGCTAGTAGGGCAGAAAAGTTGAAACATTTTTATTAAAGTTAAGAGTCAAGTTATAGTTGACATCAAGTTTTAATTTTTTTACTTGGCCTATGAGGGTCGTGGAAGGAAATTAACCCACTTTTCACAAAACTGGGATAAAGTCTTGTAGGTAACATACTACATATGTTTCTGTGTCTGTCATATGGCTAGAGTAGAATCTCAATCTCTGATGTTCTTGAATTGTGTCGTGAAAATAGTATAGAATAATCTAAAATCGCAGCTCCAGTGTCTATGTGAATCACAGTTTTTCAAACTCATGTTAGGGAACGGTTGGGGCAGTTTAGGAGAGGGTGGATAAAGGGGGGTGCCAACTGCGCGTCTTGCCTTCTTGGCCCTTGCAGTGAGGGCTGATCATTTCCCTGAGTTCGTCTATGGAAGGCATTTTTATATTTTAATCAATTCAACTAACTTTCTTCAGACTAAGTACCATTACATGGGCGTAGGGGGCGAGGGGGTTAACCCATATACCCAATCCCCCCTCCCCCCCAGGTCGGTGCTTCACACCTCCCTCAGAATGTTCTGAAGCTAGCTCACGACGGTACGAAGAGAAAATTGGAAAAGTTGCTCCGCACCCCCACCCCACCTCTGGCTCTGATAGCTCACCTTTCCCTCCAGAGTTCGCTATGCCCACGTATAGTACTAAGCTATGGTGGTGAATTATTGTAAGAAGTTGGTTTGTAGGCATCACTAACGGTCACGTAAGAAAGTACCTTACTTAGTCACTTTGTATGGAGTTTTTTCAGCAGGGCTAACTTCATTCCATTGCCTCGACAGTTTGCACAAATCAATTTTAGTCTAATCTGTTAAGTCTATTTGCGGATTAATCTGTTAAATCCAATTGAGGACTGAGAGATTAGGTAATTAGGCAGAGCATAACACTGTCACAGCCCTGTAGGTTATGTATTTACTGCAGCAATAAATTTACTAAGAGCTATATAGAAGAAGAGGAAACCTGTCAAAAATTTATTTAAGGGCTTAGGCGGTAGTTTTTCGTTCCGAAAATATATTTTAGAGTCTAGCTGCCGCGTTATGTAACTTGTCAGATTAAGGTTTCATTTGAGATGGAGTTACATACTTTTTCAGACAGTTTAAGTGGCAGCCACTTTTGGGTGGCATGTAATTTTTGGTAAATCTTACGCTTAAGTACATATTTACATTTGTATATCTACATAACTTATTGTCTTTTTTACCTATCCTATAAAAATGCTTGCTTGATTGGGCATCACTTTGGGTAGATTAGGAGGTCAGCATTCTAAACCGAAAAAAATGCTGTCTCTTTATTTGTACTTTTTCTTTTCAGTTTGAGAGTATTTTTTCAGTCAACATTTTTACGGATTACAAATTACAAAGATGATTGGCAGCTTATATAGCAATCCGTATCACACATTTGAGTTGCCAGGAACGAAGATTTATTTTCATCGAGAGGTAACTTAGGGTGCTATTGAAACTGTGTACATACATACGTACCACACCACATTTTTTTGCCGGATTAATGCGAGTCGGCTAAGTTAGACCCGTTGCCTGTTTAACCCAAATTACTTACTGCTAACATAATGTAGCTGAAATCGGGACTAGTGAACTGGGTATGCCTGAGAAATATGACAGAACTATCCCGTGAAATTTGACAGTCACGTTAGTTAGTAGGTGCCTCTGCCGCTCATATGGTAGAGTGCTGATCGCAGATTCAAAGATGGGTGGTTCGAATCCCCTCTGGGTCATTCCGACGCTAATGTTGACAAGAAAAATCGCGCTCCCTTTGTTGACAAGCCTGAATACCAGGATTGACGTTAGGTGTGCGTCGAGTTCTCACAATGTAACCACTTCTCACTCAGCAGAAGAGCTTTATCTGTTTGCAGAGTCACCATGGCTTAGTCGAGGTGGTGGACAGCAAAGGCAATGCCCGGCGAGCCCGACTGAAATTGTCCAAGGAGGCCTTGTCTGTCCAAGTGCCCAAGGGGTACCACTTTCCCACCTCAGACACGGGGGAGGTGGATACTAAGGTGGGCTGGGTTAATTCACAATGGGTACCTAAAAAGCCTCTATCATAAAAAAGCGTATGTAAGTCCAGTGTTTCAGCACATTTTGTACACATTTTTGTACAACTGTACACATTTTGGATAAAATCTCTGAATTCTGATTGGAGCACGTGCAAATGTGTCTGAGTTAATCAGAAGAGCAGCTTGCTTCTGATAGGCCACGTTTTTCAAATAGTTAGGCAGGAAACGACGAGCGCATTTGCCTGTCTTAAACACAGGCAATCACTCATGTACCTGTCTCAATCTCACATTTAGCTAGGAAAACCACTAATTTAGATTTTTCTAATTTTTGCGTTTTAGGCCCGTCAAGTTGTACTGCGAAGACGCGCTGACGGTGGATGGGGACTCAGCATTAAGGTATCCTGATAGTCCCCATTTTGTAAAATGACCTTGCTTGCCCGTAAACCGATTTCCGCACAAGGACAAGGACAAAACAGACCCGAACTAAAGTTTGACAAAAAATAGCTGCGCCACTTATAGACTTATTTTATTGGTATGACTTCTGCGACTACTTGCTGTACTCTTGATAGTGGAAATTTGTTCTTTTCGTATAACGAAATCACATGTTTCGATTTCTTGGTGCAACTATTTTTTGTCAGACTAGGTTGTTTTCTTACAAAAATGTATGTTTTAGGGTGGTCTGGATGGTTCGGTTCGCGTCCCCATTCTGATTTCCAAAATATTCCACGATCAACCAGGTATGCAGATCATATTATTAGAAATGTTATCAATTATGTAGATCCTATTATAAATATTGATTATGCAACTGTTTAATTAACGTATTTTATTGTTTACGTCTGCACACTTTTGCTTAAGTAAAAAGTAAACGTAAATTTTACTTAATTTACCGAATTTGCTCATACCTACACCGATAAAGCATCATCGAATCTATAAAGTCAGCTAATTAACTCTAAGCGCCAAAAACGCAGTTGGCCGGTTGTTGCTCTAGATGACCGAAAAAGACATTCTTTTGAGAACTTTTGCATTTCAGTCGAGCACAACGCAGAGCTATACGTGGGAGACGAACTGTTAGAGGTGGATGGCACCCCGGTGTCTGAGTGCAGCCACGAGCAGGTGGTGCAGATGCTCCGAGAGGCGGGGGACCAAGCCACCCTCTTGGTGCGACACAACCCCCACATGGCGCCACTCCTCCGCGCGGGCTCCGCCTCCCGACATGAGGACGGCAGTCTCAGTGACCATACCACGCCCAAGGGTTGGTGGGGAATAGTCTTGGCCTTAAGGACACAGGGACGAGGACAAATTTTGATCAACTGCTGTGTGAAAGGACTAATGGTTTTGGCCAATTGGCCATACCTACTTGGCATTAAGGACACGGGGACAGGGACAAGATATAGTTTAGGAGGAAGCTGCTTATGAAGAGGTTGCGGCTGTTTTTTGATACTCACTTATCCGGTGCTCAACATTGTTCATGCATGCAGACTTGGCCTTAAGGGGGCGCTCTGAGTAACTTCCAACAAATCCAATTGCTATAATTTTTCTTTTCTTGCTGATACGAAGTTTTTTCCTTAAGGGCAACCAAGACACACACCAGGCAAGTATTTTTGCAAAGCTTGAGAGCTCTTTGAGCACTTTAGCGAATTTTATGACGACATGAAAATTGAAATTTTGCAAAATTTGTCTAATTTTTGAAATGACGTAGCTCAGCGGTGCCTCAGCTAAATTTAACAATCAATAGCTTAAATTAAAGACAATTATCTTGCCGAGACACCACTTTTGCCGAATTTTAGTTAGTGGTGGTAAATTTTTAGTTATTTTAAATTATGTCAAAAGTGACGTCTTTAAAGGGCTATAGTATTGAAGTAAATCATAATAATTACAATTCAAGAAATGCGGTGCCTCCATATACTTCTGTTCTAACAGTGTGCAAAGTTTCATTTGAATCGGCTTTTGCAGCTGAGGGTAATATTGAAAAAATGAGCACCATAGCCCAATTTCAGAAACCTGAAGTTTGCTTACACATACGTATTTTCCAAAAAATAGAGCTAATTTTTCTGTACTAAAATCCACTGAGAAAAGTTTCAAAAGCCAAAAAGTAGCTAACGAAAAAATAGTTTGAAAAATAGTGTATTTTTGTCAATATTGGTCAACGTATTTTAGAAATTTTTTTACAAAGGTTTGCCTACACATACGACTTTTTAAAAAGTTGCACCTAGCCATTCGCTATACAAAACTGTTTTAAAAAGTACCAAAAGCCATATAGAATTTTTTGGTATATCGGTTTAAAGATTTTTTCCCATTGAAAAAATGGTTGAAATTTCAAGTTAATCAAATTTTGACATTATATACATCAAATGAAAGCTAGTTTGATTTTGGACAACTTTTCTTCTTGAGTTAACCAACGAAAACTTGACTGAAAACTTTTATCGCCCAAAGTCGGTTATTCAGAGCGCCACCTTAAGGACACAGGGACAGGGACATGGACAAATTTTGGTCAACTGTTGTGAAAAATTACTCAATCGTTTTGCTAAATTTTGCACCAGCCTTAGTTTCAACGTTGGTAGTGCAGAAAATTGTCAGAATTGGCCAAGCGGTTTGTTATGGCAGCTACTGTAAAAACTTGACTCATTGGTTATCTGGTTTGAAAAATTGTTTTATTTTAGGCCATGGCAGCGAAGTAGACCTGAGCAGCAGCGCAGCAGAGAGCGTAGACAGTGCCCCGAGGGGTTGGGAAACCCTGGTCAAAATACCACTACCCATGGCATACCTCACACGATACCTCTGGGGCACGGACAAAATTAGACCAAATGGATTCGAGGTAGTCTGGGCCTGGGGTTGCCAGCAGGGAAATAAGAAATAAGGATTCAGCCAATCGGTTTTTCGGCTCTGCATTTTACCTGCTTACCTGATTTATGTTAATCTTTCACTTTATATATCAGGTTAACCAGTTAGGATCAACTCATACTTACAGCCGTATGCTCATTTGACCAAGTAACACTCAGGGTGTAATAAGACAAATTAGTGACGTCATAAGGGTCTTGATTCTGTCGGCTGAACGGACATACGGCTGTAATTTTAACAAAGTGTTGAGCCTGGTTCATACTTGTCCTTGTATTTGTCCCTATCAGTTTGTCCGTGAGCAGTTCCAAGAAAACTAGCCGGCTAAAATTGCCAATTTTCCTCATGAATAGGCTATGGATGACGTCATTTCCAGACTGCATAAAATTAGCCGTGGCGCTTGTGTCAATTTTTCGAAGCAGCTGACCGAAAATTGTCCTTGTCCCTGTCCCTGTGTCCTTAAGGACAAGTATGAACCGGGCTTTACATTTTTGTTTTAGCTTCGCGGTCTGGACGGAGCCAGTTCTGGCGTGATTCGATGCGAGGACGAAAACGTGCTAGAAGAGTGGCTGAGTCACATCCAAGCCAACATCGCTGCCCTCAACAGACGAACCACTAAAATGTCCAATAAATATCTGCATCCAGACCAACTGGTAGATATTTTTGACCCTGTTACAGGAAATTAGGCTATTTCCCACAATCTTTAAAACAAATGTCAAAGCATGTTTCAAATTGGCGATTTTTAGTGTAAAATAATGTGGAACTTGAATTTATTTAAGAATGTTAAGTCTTAAGAGTCCATCTATGCACATCAGCAGTGAAAAAGTTTGAATAATAGTTGCTTAATTACGTATTGATTAACTTGAACTGAAATTGACTTCTTTAAAATAATTATTTGATAATCCAACTATGTAGTTTTACTAAAAAGAAATTGAATACATAATTTAACAAGCTAAATTATGAGTACATAATAGTGTCTCACTCTCATAGAAAAGTATCTTCTATAGTGTGTGAAATTGTGTGACTTATCTATTTATTTCCCTTAGATCGGCTACCTTGGCTGGACCTGTGAACGACTGGAGCCCACCTCCAGTGCCGAACCCTGGCAAAACTGGTATCCCAAGTTTCTGGTCATCAAGGGCGCTGATCTGTGTTTTTTCGATACGCCGCCAGTTAGTTTTTGTTCCTTCTAGAAAAACACTTGTGTTTCAAATTTGCACACAGCGTTAAACGCTGATGAACAGGCTGCATAGCCAGTATGTTTTGTGTGTATTTTAGCTTGGGAGCTGCCTGCTGATTTTTGTCAGCGTGCATGCATGCAAATCAATAATCGATGCAGAGTGTTGTAATAATGTGTGCGTCGAGCTAAATCAGATAGATCGTCTGAACCCTGTTTTATGCAGGTCAGATACTACATTCATCAAGATTTTGTGAATAAAAGCTGTCTTTATCTGTTTATTCATACTTGCAGCCGTATGTCCGTTCAACTTGTCAGATCCCAAATCTAAATACGATGCTTATACCACATCAAGCTAAGTTGTAGTTATTCTTAATTTGACAAGCTGAATGAACATGCGGCTGTAAATATGAAATGAATTGACTGATGCATTTTAGTTGAGCTCCTCAGATCTGACGTCACGTGCCTTGCACACTTACAAAATTTACGAAACGGCTTTGAAACTTGTAAAGGTAAGAAATAGGTTGACTATGAATATCCTAATGGTTGTTTTCTTTTTGTTGACATCAATTGCAACGGTTACCCAATCAATTTTTCTTTCGTAGGTGCTGCCTCTTGTGCCCTCGAAGCATCCTTAAAAATACGATGCTTAATATTTAAATGTGCCAGTAGAAGTTGCATACATAGTATCTGAAATAAGTTCTATAGAACTCCAGAGTTCTAGATATTTAAATGTGCCAGTAGAAGTTGCATAGTATCTCAATTAAGTTCTGTAGAAGTCCAGACTTCTGTATTTCGGCCAGAACTATATTGAACCAGTTAGTCTGAGCAAGTAAAGCCATAGTCATACTTGTCCGTATGCCCATGATTCTTTACGGACAAGTGAATACTTCAGGGACTCGACCAACTGGACAAACGCACCCACGCCTGCTGGCTGACGTCGGCGACTGGGGGGCGCCACTATTTGTCTATGGAATCAGCCGACGCCCTGAACGAACTGAACGCGGCCTGGTATCGCGCTGTTTTCCACGCTCTCCAAAGAATCGGGGTCAGAAACGGCTTTGAACTGAAAATAGTTGAGCTGAGTTTGAGTTACTGATTCATGCTTACTTCAGTTTGTCCGTCTGGTCTATAAGAGTGAGACACTATTATGTACTCTTGATAAAACTGATGACGTAATTCCTCTTAAATTTGACGGCTTAAAAGATATAGGCTTGCGGCTGTAAGTATGAATCGACCCTTACGTCATGCAAAAGTTTACCATAGTATCTCCATGAGTTACAAAACATTTTATCAAACCTCGTTAATGAATAAAATCGAACTGTTTTATTCCAAAATATATGTATATTTATGTTAGATAATAGATACCTACTATATGCTGTCTTGTTTTAGAGCAAATCCTTCGCCTGCAACTATCAGGGTCAACCGTCAGCCCTAATTCTGGACTTTACCAGAGGTCTTGCCATGTATGATATTCGAACGAAAGTATGACATTGTCAAGAAAGGGAGGGGGATTGTTACTGAAAGACAGCATCAACATCCGAATAACCCAGGGGGAATTCAAACCAACCGTTTCTGGATCTGCAGACCAGCGCCCTACCGTTGAGCTACTAGGCCAACGATGATGAGCTGTCGTTAATCCGTTTAGTACTCTAGGAGGCCTATCTTACTTCAAAATATAGGCATCTAAACTGCCATATAGGATCGGTTGAACTTGTAGCCGCTTATCAAAGTTGTAGTTGGGAAGGGAAAAGTTGTGCTTGTTCCAACCAACAAATTTTCTGATGACTATTGTACTCATGCAGGAAAATTTTTACCACCTATCACTTCTTAAATTGTGTGTTTAATTAGCTATGATCTTAATGAATGAATGCGTAATTCACTTGATTCGTTAACCCGGTTGGCTCAGACGGTAGTGCCAGTGCGCTGTGCATAACCTTTTAAGTAAGTCCACATATATATCTGAATTATATTTATCATTTTGCTTAGGACAGTTTATATCTGACAACTCTATCGTCCCTGTTGCTTATTTTAGCGCTATCGTTGGCGGTACGGGTTTTCCCGCCTGCAGTCATCGGCAGACGACGGCAAAATGCGACTACAGCTGATCTTCAAGAAATCTCTCCGATCGATTCTAGCCAGCAGCGATCGATCGCTTATCCATCAGGCTCAAGTCAAGGTCCGGCTGGTCATTTCAAAGTTCGGCAGTTTTAGAAAATTGAGGGTATTGGTCGATCAGGGGAGATATAGGGTCCCCACAACTTTGCTGGATTCGCCCCTAACAATTTGACCCCGTCAGGTTTGGTTCATACTCGTCCTTGTCCTTGTTCCTATCGTTTTGTCCTTATTAAGCAGTTCCAGGAAGACTAACTGGCCAAATGACCCAGTTTTGTATGGAAAGAAGGTATATATTGTTAAAGTCCAGCTTCCATGCAAAAAAGTTAGACGAAACGATTCAGTCAATATATACACTTCATAATAGCAAACATAAATGTGTCCTTGTCCCTGTCCCTATGTCCTTAAGGACAAGTATGAACCGGGCTTTACATGCATGTCAGCTTATTTTTCAGGAAATCTTGGTGGGGGGCTTGGAACTCAGCAGCCTGGTCTATTCCTTGCACGCGTTTATGGCCGGCCGTCTTCTGACAATGGATCCAGATTACCTTTTGCAACCATTACCCCCCCAGCCGACCAGACACTTACATTCCGGGCAGCAGACTATATAAGGGCACCCCCATATAACTTATTATTTTGTTATGGTTGGACGAACGCTGTAGCTATGCGTCTATATTTTTTCATACTCTGTATTGAGCTGTAATTATTTATTGTACTTCTGGTTAATATATTTAACAATAGTAAATACTATTTTTTCGGTTTAAGTAGTTTGATAAAAGCGTTCAAACATGATTAACGCGTTAGCGTTAATAATACCTAGCCTACCTATTAAAAACGTAGGTGTAATTACCTATAATTAACACTATTAAACCGTTACAAACTGTTATATCGGTATTTTTGTACTGAATATATACAATAGAATAAAATATATAATAACAAAAATACATAAATTATTATAATTTAATATTTAATATTCAAGAGCTGAGTTCTGATTTAGATTAGCTGAAGGTCCGCTCTATTTCCATCCAACCAGTACGGTTTAGATTGCAATTTTCGCAAAAATTCAGCAATATCCATGTGAGGCATAAATTTTTTGTCCATTCTTTTACCGAACGCACTGTCCCATTTCTTTCCAAAAGAAGTATCCCAATTTACGCCGTAAGCTGCATCCCATCTTTTATCCGGAGTGGAATCAAAGTCATAATAATTCGAGCTCCGTTTTCCAAACGCGGGGTCCCATTTTTTGCCAAAAGCGCTATCCCACCTTTTTCCAAATGCGGAGTCCCATTTTTTGCCGAAAGCGCTGTCCCACCTTTTTCCAAAAGCAGAGTCCCATTTCTTTCCAAAAGAGCTATCCCACCTTTTTCCGAAAGCGGCATCCCATTTTTTACCAAAAGCGGCGTCCCACTTTTTATTCGGATCAGATCCCCACAATTGACCGATGGATCTTTTGCCAAAGGCTGCATCCCACTTTTTCCAGAATGCCCCATCAAATGTTCCATCTGAATCCGAATTCACACTCCGCTTGCCAAACGCGGAGTCCCATCTTTTGCCAAAAGCAGAGTCCCACTTTTTGCCGTTTAAATACCAGTCTAGGTCCCGTTTTGGAAGAACATCGTTCCACGCCGCACTACTCGTGGGATTAGGCTCTGGCTCCCACTTGTGGACAGAATGGGGTAGCAGAAAGGCCCGGTAGGCCACAGATAGCGGAACCACATATGAAAGTAATACTAAACTACTAATTGTGGGCTGCATTGTTGGTGCCTGAAAAACAACATTAATTGCAAGGCACATTTTCATGTATCACCAACTGAATAATCCTACTAAAACTGGCGATTTTGGCCGTGTAAACATGCTGAGGTTTTATGATAAATATAAACTTGATCTTAAAGCATGGTTTGGGCTTTTACTTAAGCACACAGGAACAGAGACAAGACTATATTTTGATTAGCTGCTGTGAAAAATTCCAAACTTGAGTTTGACTAAAAAACGTTGAGCACTCAGAAAAAACAGGTGGCTCGATTTTAACATCTAGGTGGCTGAAATTTGTTCTTTTCGCAGTAAAATATCGCTTGGTTTGTTTTGTTTCAGTGTTTATATAAAACAATGCCACACTTTACCGTTTGTTTTGGTGCATTTGCTCACATACAAAACAACAGACAGAGTTTGTGTTGAGTGAGGGGGGCCCTTTTGGGGAGGGAGGGAAGAGAGGGGGGCGGGGGGGAGCCGGGCCCCCTGCTGCGTGGTAGAGATGCTAACACTACACCACAGCCCCCGAGTCTATAGGCCCTATTCTATTTACTAGGGTCCCCCCCTCTATACTCGCGCCCCGAGTCCGGGGTCCCCCCGGGGGGAACCCGGTCTGGGGGGGGCACATTACGTGGCTCCTCTCTTAGTACCACCTAGGTGTCTCGCGGTCCCCACCACAGGTTTTCTGTCCCGAGAGAGTTCCCAACCAAACCGGGGTTTTGCCGGCTCCCCCTTAACCGAAACCGAGGGTTTTCTCCGGTTCCCCCTAACCGAAACCGAGGGTTTTTCGGATACCCTTAACCGAGGGACCACACTAGAGAAGCTATGTACACATCATACAGCACACAGCACGAGTACCGTAAGGGTTGAAGTGCCAACCTCAACCCAGCATGGGGCTCCAACCCACCTCCAAGACGGTTCGGGGATAGGGCTGTCCGAGGACCCGGCCCATCCTCTCCGTCCTATGTCACGGTCGCCACTATGTTAAAGAAAGAGAATAAGAGAGCCCCAATTAAGGAATGAAAGAAATGGGGGCGCCGGGAATCAACCCGGCCGCCGCTTCGAAGTCAAGCATGCTAACCACTACACCACACCCCCATCTCATAGCCCAATTCATTTACAACAGTCCCCCCTTCCAAATATTAACAATTAAAATTATACATTTTTCATCTTTAATGACTATTCACCACCCGCGGAGCTCACACCACCCCTCAAACGTCGCGCCACCCCCCTCCGCACGCTCACCACTCCACGACATAACCATACACCATAGACATATAAATGCAACGCCGATGCCTAAAAACTCCCAAAAAACCCAATGAAAAATTATAAAACTATTAAATTTAAACTTTTCTAATTGGCGTAAGTGTGAATAACTTCATTTAAATATATATTCATATTCACATTCTCTAGCACATTACACCTTAAGCCAAACACAAGCCAGAAAACTACCACCTTTCTAAATTCTAACTCAAGCGCTACACAGAGCCTCAAGCAAAACCCAAATATAAAAATAAGAAACCTCTAACTCCGCGATTAAACTAAGAGAATTTAAGATCTAGCGAGAAGCCCCTCCCAGGGGGGACCGATCACAAACAGATAAGGACGATTATGAAACGGCCTTGCAAACTACCGAGACCGACATACTTTTCTGAATGCAAAGCACCGGCAGAGTTTAATAGGTAGATTTGCTCAGAAAACAGTGTGGCTAAAAATGCCTTCGTTATTAGCCAAATTTCAAAGATGAGTAATGTCAGTAAAGGGTCAATTAATCTGGAAATTTGTTTTAGCGCGATCTGATGTGTATATAAAATGCTTCTGCTCCTGACCTCATTAGAGCTAAAACGATGTCATAAAAGACGTCATATGTTTTTTTGCGTTTTAACGTATTTCTTTTAATTGAAAATTCGGCCTATACAAACAAGTGTGAATAATAGCTAAATAACGTCCTTAGTTTGACACGAAAAGAGTGCTAATTTGGCATTTAGTTGCTAAAGGATTAGAAAATGTCATATCCGCGTACTAATTTTGTATCTGGACAACCTAAAGTCGTTTGAGCTTGAGTGCTGTACTGTGAAAAGCTTCACAGGTTGCCTCAAGGTTTAGCTTTTATTCATACTGCAACCTACACAAACACTTACTATTATCATTTTTATCTATTTTAGTTTTCAATTTGCAATGTGGGTAGATCTCTACTTATAGTCAGTTTATTGAAAACTATGAAAGACCTCCGGGTTATGGAAACGGATACGCCCCAATCGGAAAGGAGGTTAATTGTTTGGCAAAGGCTTTAAGAATCTGTTTAATGACTCAATATTTTTGACTTGCAATGGGAGTCAGTAAAACTCTGAAGGCGAGATTAGCGAATGGTGTTCAACTTTGGACGGAGTTTAACATGATTTTTGAATGAGATATAACATCGTGCTAAAAAAGTTTTGTTCGTAACTTTGAGTTAGCTATAACAGTTTTGGTCTTAGACTGGGGTTGAGTTAAAATTTTTAACGAATCTCAAACTAAGATTCTAGCTTAGGCTTAGAAGGCTTAAGGTGGCGCT
>JASANF010003685.1:0-17403 GCA_030248245.1 Trissonchulus sp. WLG1_4 | reverse complement strand
TTTTATCCTAAAGAACGTTTTTTAAAATTTAAGCTGTGCAAGCACAACGTTAAACTGAAATGAGAGCAAGAGTGGAACTAATATCATGATAAAAAGATAAAATTTATACATATAATTTGATAGCGGTCACGGAATTAACAGATAAATTGAACTGAAGTTGTCAGCTAAAAAATAAGAAAAACAGTTCTACAGTTTTTACGTAGTTACGTTTCCTCACAATAGCGTGTTCGCGCATTCATTTCAGCTAACCAAAGCTTAACCTGGAAATTTTGATTTAATTACCATGTTTTCAGCTTTATCGACTATGGACTTATACTCCATTTTTTTGAGGTTCATAAAAATTGAGTACCACGGCCTATTACTACTGTTGGAAAAGAGTAAGTTTTTTTCAAAATAAAAATAAATAACTCGGTTAGCTTTTTGTAACTCCACAGGTATATATCTAATAATTGAATTTCATAACGTTTTGCAAGTAAAATGCAGATAAGGTTGAGATGGGGGCTGTATAGTGTTTTAAGTTCTTTTAAAATTTTAATTTATTCTAAACCCCAAATTTTATGTTGAGTTCTTGAAGTTAATCTACACAGTTAATGTAATTCAGTTGTCTTAATACGGTTTAATAAAAGCTCCTAATTTAACCCCCTCTCTTGTAGATATACCTTTTTGTCAACGTCCATTTGTACATAAGAGCAAACTGACTTTGTCCAAACATTCAAATTGTTTTCACCTGGCTAACGCAGTTGAAATGACTCATAAAATAAAGAAAGCAAAAATAAATTGGTGGACTCATTTGAAGTTCATTATCTGCTAGGCTTACATTAAGACAGTGTAAGTTGCATCCCAAAATTAGTCACAATTTATATTAAAAAACTTGCCAAATTAAAACGCTGGTCTAAAACGCTTTTTTTGTTTATAATATTCACGAATAGGGGCTGTGATGTTAAAATTTTTCTTGAGACTAATGGTTAGATTTTTTAAAGTTTGTAAAATAAAAGTTCTGTTAGATTTATACAATACATATATATATACATATATATATATATATATATATATATATATATATATATATATATATATATATATATATATATATATATATATATATATATATATATATATATATATATATATATATATATATATATATATATATATATGTGTGTGTGTGTGTGTGTGAAGTAAGATAGGCCCCCTAGAGTACTTAAAGGGATTTATGACAGCTCATTGTCGGCCCAGTTGCTCAACTGTAGAGCGCTGGTCTGCAGATCCAGAGATGGGTGGTTCGAATCCCCCCTCCCTTTCTTGACATATATATATATATATATATATATATATATATATGTATATATATATATATATATAAACATCAACATTATGATCTTATTCCACTGAAAATATTTCCCTAAAGGATGAGTTTACAAGTTCACAGGAAAAATAGTTGTCTTGTATCGAATTTCTTGGACAACAGTTCTCCCTGAGCCGAACTATGATTGAAAAGACAAATGCATGTCTGGCGTTTTAGCTGGGTAAATCATGTTTCATGGAAAAACCATCACTTTATCTGTTTTGGCAAACAATAATTCGTGTCAAACAAAGTTTTCTGTTCAAACAATTTACGTGGCGCGGCTCCCAAATAATATACAAAAAAATTCTTTGATTAATTAAATAGTTTGTTTAAAATTCTGTGTTGCAAAACATACACGAGGTTTGGTTCTCACTTAACATAAATAAAGAATAAAAAATAATAGAAAAATCACTGGGAATAGAGTAAAGACGTAAAAGTGTGGAATCTAAACAAGAAATGAAAGTCAAATATTACAAATACGCGAAAATAAGAAAAACTAAACAAGAAATAAGAAACATTTGAAGCATGGTACATACGTATGTACTATGTAGAAGTACCTATTAATTTCAAGAAAAGAGAACCAAAGGTGCGCAAACGGAACTTGAACCCTGAGGACAATATGAACAAAGCCAGGTCAGGAAAAGGCAGGCTAGAATATTCATTCTAAGGTATTAGCTATGAATCTACTGAAAATTATGAAAGCTTTCGACTGACACGAGAATAATTAAAGAATCATTTTTCAATTACCTAGACGGACACTGAGAGGAAAAGCAATTGAGACACCCACGGCACTTCAAATTGACTCCAGGCACAAGCCGAGATACACGGCCGTCAAAAAAAAAGAAGGCACAAAAATGACATAAAAGTATTGTTGACAAGTCACTTAATTGCACGTCAGAATATTATAATAAATTCACTCTTACCTTATTAGCCACAATACGTCAAAAGAAAACAATGAAATTGCTGCAGGAGGCTGAGAATTGAACCTAAATTTATCAATATGTATAGTCAATACTTTGTGTAGTCTGATGTGTGTAATCAGATAGTTCAATAGAAAACTTGTGCTGCCTGATATTACAACTTACTTACATTATCTTAGCCTGCGATGCATCATCGTATGGCGTAGGAGCTGTCATCAGCCATAAATTTCCTAACGGTGAAGAAAAGCCCATTATTATCCTCATTATTCGAAAACCTTATCCTCAGCTCAGCGCCAGTACTCTCAAATTGAAAAGGAGGCTTATTCGATAATTTTTGGACTAAAAAGATTTAGTTTGTATCTGATTGGACGTGAATTTACGCTTCGTACAGATCACAAACCACTGGTTTCTCTGTTTAGCCCGTCAAAAGCGCTTCCAGTGTTGACATTTGAATCGACTACAGCGGTGGGCTATGATGATGATGGCTTTTACGTATAAAGTTGAATACCGCTCAAGTAAAGACCACGCAGATGCTGATGGACTTTCATGACTACCCATCGGAACAGTCAGTCGCGAAGACTTCGCCATTCAAGAAATTAATGTAGTGGCTGCAGAGTGACTGACAGAAATACCGTTGGCTATAACTTTAAGCCAACTGAAACAAGCAACCGAAAAGGACGCAGTGTAGCAAGCTGTTAAGAAATTTGAAACGGACGGATGGCCAAAGCAAGTACCAAACAAACTGACTGGTTTCTTTCCCAAACGATTCGAGCTAACCTGGATTAATGGATTATTGGTTTGGAACCAAAGAATTGTAATTCCTGCTGAACTCCAAGAAAAGGTATTGAAAGACTTGCATTGGGGACATCCGGGGGTAACAAGAATGGAGTCCAGTTGCCGACAGTACGTCTGGTGGCCGAATATCAGTAAGCATATCAAGAATTTTGTGGAAACTTGTGGTCACTGCCAAAACGAACAAGACAATCCTAGAAGTAACCTGAAATCCTGGCCTGCTCCGGAAGGTCCTTGGCAAAGAATTCATATCGACCATGCAGGACCTTTTCATGGGTCACACTGGTTGTTAGTGGTAGACAGCTTTTCTGGATGGGCTGATGCTGTGGCCGTGCCAAATTTGACAAGCCTGAGCACTGTTACAGCATTATGGCGCGTTTTTTCTCATACTGGAATTCCACGTACAGTTGTCACCGACAATGGGACCTCTTTCACATCTGCCATATTTCGACAATTTTGCGTGGACGTTGGAACGAACCATGTCTTAGCTCCTCCAAGACATCCACAATCTAACGGATTGGCAGAAAGGTTTGTACGCACGTTCAAGCATGGCATTGGAAAACGGAACAACAGGCCAAAGTCTGAAATTCTTATTTCTGTATCTAAATTCCTGTTGGCATATCGAACGACACCGACCAGTGCCGGGAAGACGCCGGGAGAGCTGATGTTTGGGCGAAAACTAGCACTCAAGTATGACAATTGGATGACGACAACGGGATCTGACGAAACTGTAGGGCAGTTGAGATTCAGTAAAGGAGACAACGTGTGGGCACGGCAATACTCTGGAAGCATCGGTAGACGCACGTGGGAACCTGGACAAGTCGTGAGCACTATTGGAAATAGCTTGGTTTTGGTTGAATTGACATCCGGTGATATCATCAGGCGTCACTGGGATCAAGTTCGCGCGCCGTAGTGGCAAACTGGAAAAGTTCGGTGGCCCACCATATGACCATTGGAATACTAATTTCACAAATATTAATACAAGAAATCCTGCGAGTATGGATGAACAAGACAGACAAAATCGAACAGAACCAGCGGAACCACCTATACTACAAGAGCAATCTCGATTACAGCCACAGCCTGCAAGCCCTCAACAACCTCAGTTGCGCCGCTATCCTCTTAGACAAAGAAACCGTCCTCTAGCATTCGTTCCAGGCTCCGATGAAGGATTCTATCGCCCCTAGGAGGAAAACTGACGGGGAGGTGCTGCAGGAGGCTGAGAATTGAACCTAAATTTATCAATATGTATAGTCAATACTTTGTGTAGTCTGATGTGTGTAATCAGATAGTTCAATAGAAAACTTGTGCTGCCTGATATTACAACAGAAATGTTACTTGGACTAAATATACAAAAGTTTTTAGGAATAAATCGACATAATCTAATCGACGGTAATATTATTTTATCTAATCTAAATTAACAATGAATCAAAGACGGATGCCCCAACTTTGAAAGAGAGAAAGAAATTTAGACACCGGGATTCGAACCCCTGCTGCTTGCGTCTACGACAAGGATGCTAACCACTACACCACAGCCCCCAAATTTTGTAGGCCCTTATTTCTTATTTACAACCCATTTGCTTTTGCGACGATATAAGCTTTTGGATAAGCCTGAAGACCCTTCTGTAGGCGTATAGCTGAAACTCCTACAAGCTGAGCTGAAAAAATTGTAGCCTATAGCAATTTGCTACTTTGATTTTCATGCAATTAGTCAGTATTGCTGCTATTGAGTTATTGACGCTATATATAATCTTGAAGGGGTAAAAAACAACATTACAGTAGAAAGCCTAAAGAACAGGGCTCAATCAAGGCCCATTTTTTGCAGGTTTAAACGGACTGGACTTATTTTAGTCCGAGGTTTTGGAATGACAAATTAGACTACACAGACTAAACGAGTTAAACTAAGTCTGCGGCTTAATTTTAATCTGACCCCAATCCAATTATCCAAAATTGGATTTAACGGATTGGATTTAAATTAAATTTACTAATAGCGCAGCGCAAAATGAAAATAGCCGGCTGAAATTGCCCCAGATGGCTCACATACGGTACCTCTTTCAATAAATTACGTTTAACAGACGCTGCGTTATTGACGAAATAAAGTTAAATCTAATCCGATTAATCCAATTTTGGATAAGACCCTTAGTTGAATGCTTTGCTAAAGACCATACTAAAATAAGTTCAGTCTGTTTAAAGGAGGGGGCACTAGGCTAGCAAAGTACAGTAAGGACATGTGAAACACAGCACGGAATTGTCAACCGGGAAACAAGCCATACGGTTGAATTAGATTTATAACTTAGCCTACTTTTGCCAAGCACAAAAAATGCAGAAAATTGGACAAGTTTCCCTCATTGAAAAAGACATTTTTTAAAGCAGTCACCGTGCAAAAGGGGTTTAGTATGTTTCTTTGACAAATTAACTGAGCCGTTCAAATATTTTAATTGCAATATCATGTTCCCCGTCTGGTGTTACCCAAGAAAAAAGTCTAAATGTTTTAACCGAAATCAGTGTTTGTCAAAAAACCTTGAGTTTTAATTTAGCACCTATGTTTGCTTTTCAAAGTTCAAACTCGAATTCAATTAAGGTTAACTCAATTAACAAATTGTTTTGATCTATGCGGCATATTTTTTAAGAAATACTTGTTGTTACTTAAGTCTAGTTAAGTTCGGGTGATAGTTTTACTTCAATTAGCAAAGCAGTTGTAAATAACGACAGGTAAAACCCTTCGACGTACCACAGACACACGAGAAAGCTTTGTAGAGCACCATATATAAAACAAAATTAACAAAATGCGCCGCAAAACAGGTAGTTATATACCAAACCATTTGTAGCTCATGTTTTACAGATTATTGACTAAACTAAGTAAACAACGAAAGTGACATAACTATTATTCCAACATGATAAATTAGTTGCTATAATGAAAATTTACTGTTTGTTATTACAACAATACAATTTGATGACAGAGAAGATGCTACAAAATAATATAAGGTAGCCAGTAACTATTGCTTAAAATGGGTCCATTTGAGGTTTGGCCGGGCCCGCCTAAATGCGAATCCTTAAATTTTTTGCAAATCTTGTAACAGATTGTGATTGGCCAAATTACATACCATGTTATGTTACTATTTTTGTGTTGTACCCTGTTTACCTGTTACCCTTTACCCTGTTATTTCTTTTATTTTTTTTACTATTTTTATTGTGCTTTTCTTCATTCTGTATTCTTTTGTCTGCTCACTTTGATTCTTTATATGAAAATTTAACAAGGAACACATACGAACAAAAAAGTGTTTAATATTCACCATGAATTTTAATAAAAAAACTCTATCAGGTTCAAAGGTTCAATTAATCAAAGCTAAAAATGAAACCAACCAAAATACAGAAGCAGCCCAAGTAACGAACACTTGGTGGGGATTCGATTACGGTAGTTTATTTTTGGATAAGGCCTCCAGTGTCCCTTCCCGCTTAATCACGACAGTGAGCCGATAGACATCCGCTTGACCGAGCATATTTACTCCCCTGTAACCAGTTGCTAGTAAAATAAAGTAGTAAAATAAATAAAGTGTAGGTAAAGCAATCATACCGTGTTATCAGTTGAGTATCCACTAGAAATTGAGCAAGCTTGATGATACCAGTCAGCAAGAATTTAACTAAATGAACGGATATGCTGAAACTACGGGGTAGCTAAGCTAGATATTAGCATAAATGAACCAGGCAAACAGGGTTGCCTGTGTAAGTAAGCAGTCAGCTTTCTATGCCTCAAATACAAACGATGTAGTTTGTTTCTACCCATAAAACTCGAGCTTCCAGTGTTAATAGTCTATAATGAATTATATCTGAGCGTGGTTTACCTTTTCAGAAGTTTCATCTTTGAGCGCTTATAACTCAAAAACCTGTGCATTCTAGGTCTTGATTGTTTTTCTCCATTTATTTTTAGTCAAATAATGGTTAAGCGAACTCTTTAAGACACGCGTAACTTACGAGGTCATGGTTACTTGTGGTCAGTAAACTAGAAGGTGACATTGTCAGGCTGCCTAGGCGGAGAAATTAACTTTATTAATTAATTAATTAATTACTATGTAATGATTAATTATAATGAATAATATTAACTATTAACTAACATTCACTAAAACTGGTCAACTAAAAAAATGTCAAGGTGTAACTTCGTAGTTAAAGTACATCGGCAAGTTATATCACCCCAATCGTTTATTTCAATTTGACAAAGTACTGGCGTATCAATGGAAATGACGTGCGTTCAAGCAATAAGAGACGTATATTATATTCTACCGGTCTAGCAGAAAGAAACACTTCATGAGAAACGCAGGCTTATTCGAGACTTTCTCAGGTGGTATGCTACAGTCTAGCCTGAAACAGATTTTGTTAATAGCAAAAGTGTTTTAGAAAGACACATAAAAGCGATTCGCGACAAGTAGAAAATGTCTTGAAACTTCAAAAATGTAACAGTGGTTTTTGTTGGGTTACATGGAACAAATAAATTGATGACGAAAAATGAAATTTACTGTTTTTATTTCTACGGTTTCTTTTACTTTCAACGTATTAGTTAGGTAGTGATTTTAACTCATAATTGAGTGTGTCTATGTAGTTCAAATCTCAGTGCAACATTTTTTGAATCAGATGAATATTTTTTGTTGTTTTACCAGTATTTGTGATTGGAGCATGTTTAGAATTGTAAATTTTACTTCATTTTTGCAGTTATGTGAGCAACAGGTGGAAGTTGAAAATAGTTCATTCATACATTACGGTCGTGTTAAAATTAACTGTATTATGCATTCAAAACAATCGTAAATATTTAATTTCACATTGTGTTAAAGATTTATTTGAATTTGAACACGTTGATTTCAGCTAACTTCTATTTTGTTAACAATACACTTTATGTTAGCATCATTTGAACAGCCGTTTCACTTTTTGCTTTTAATTATATACTGTGTTATCAAGAATACATAATAGGGAAGCGTATGACACTCTTCACTATCCTAACTAATGGGCCGGAACGATGCTTCGGCCGAAATAGCCCTTTTACGCCTTTATTTCGGGGGGGGTACCCCCCTCGAATCAAGACATGTCTTGCTTCCAGGGGGGTCGCCCCCTCAAATCCCGGAAGTGTCTTGATTTGACGGGGGAGGGTACCCCCCCTCGTTTCAGCAGACCACCAGCATAAACTCTGTGGTGAGCTGGTAACGTGCTGAAACGAGAGGGTGTACCCCCTCACCCTAAAATCAAGACACCACCGAGTTTGTGCTGGCAATTGTGCTGAAACGAGGGGGTACCCCTCCCCTCCCTGAAATCAAGACACTTCCGAGATTTGAGGGGAGAGGGGGGCCCTGGAATTAAGACATGTCTTGATTCGAGGGGGTACCCCCCCTGATATTAAGGCGTAAAAGGGCTATTTTGGCCGGGGCATCGTTCCGGCCGATTAGTTAGGATAGGAAAGAGTGTCATACTCTTCCCTACCTACGTATGTACTCTTGGTGTTATTAATCAAATACATTCAAATCTAATCAAATTAATTTAATCCGTTAAATTTAAGTTGTAATTTAAGTTGTTGATTATAATCTACGCAGTTGACTGGACCGAGTTTATTCGTTTGGTTCCGGGCGGAGTCCCATAGACCTGCCAGACGCCGTCCCGATATCCAGAGCGCAGCTGGTCGGCGATATATAAGGCGATGCGGGTCCAGGCTTTCAGAGTGATCGGATTTCTCTGGCGCTGGTTGCCCGTGCCCCAGCAAAGCGACTGCTCCGCAAGCAACTCCGCGAACACATCGAAATATGCCGGCGTGAAGTTAAGACTCTTGCTGAGCATTATGTGACGTCTGAAATGAGAAAACATGACTCGTCAGAGTGACACAGCAAAGGGGTGACACTGGCTTACAGGTTACATACAGTACTGTGCGTAGAAAAGTTCCCTGTTCGTCGGCGTTCGACAAGCTTCATCCTTCGTGAAAAGTGACGAACGGCCGCCGGAAAATGACGAACAAAAAATTTTCAATTTTTCACTTTTTTACATTGAAAATGTAATTTTTTTTGTTCCTTCTAGAGAAGGAACTATTGTTTTGAAATTAACTGCTCATAGCGTTTGACGCTACTGAGCAGGCTGCATAGCCAGTACGTTTTACGTGTATTTTCAGCTTGGGAGCTGCCTGCTGATTTTTGTCTGCGTATATGCAGAAAAATCAATAATCGATGCACAGTGCTGTAACAATGTACTTTTTCAAAATCGGCACCGGGATGTTTCACCAGCAGTATATAAGAGCCATTAGAAAACACTGTTTATCGCTTCTTGTTCTTAGAGCTGATTTGCTTTGTTCAGCTCAGATCAAAGTGTCACTTTTGAGCCAAATGGTTCGTGCAGCGGGATGCATAACATCCTGCAGCACTTTTTTGTACGTACTACGTATTTAGATTAAGTAAGAATAAGCTAGTTATAAAGTAGAGTAAGATACGAAGTAGGCATAGCTTACGGTAAGTATGGAATAGAGAACTAATTCATTTAAACCTGAAAGGTAGACACCGGGGAAGGAACCTTGCCCCTTTTGGGCCTACTTGTTTAAAAACAAAGTTTTTGTTCGTCACTTTCCGGCCAACCATGGTCACTTTTCGCGACGGATGAAGCTCGTCGTACGACGACGAACAGGGAACTTATTTACGCACAGGCACAGCACTGTACATACTTATATCGCACTAATTGTGAAACAAATCCAGTCATAGACACATATTGTTATTGCTGGTGGTTCACTGAAAATTTTTTCTGCGAAATACGTAAAGTTGTATACATAATCTTTTCAATCATAATCAGTTCCTATCATAATAATTTTCCACTATGTACTAAATTACTACATAACAAAGACTAACGTATGTTAATGTGCAGTGTAGCATTAAGTAGAGTATCGCCTGGTTTGTAAGTATTGCAGCACAAACTATTATTATAATTATCATGTTGAAATAGATCCTTTTAAATAATCTAATGCAATTACATAACTGATCAGTTAATTAATGAAATAATTAAATCATCAATCTTATATTTGCGTATTCAGGTGGGTTGGCATACCTTCCTATTCCCTGCAGAAGCGAGCTTAATCGCTCGGGGCAGTCTAAATACTTAATAATTAAGTCGAGTTGGCTGTTGAATATGTGAGCATGGAATGTAAAGTGGGAAACGGACGATGCAGCTTGGGCCGCGTAAAATAGTTTCTCGACTTTCTCGTTTCGTCGACACAAACTCAGTACCAAACTATAACCGGGCTCTTCAAGTCCTTTCTGTCGAACTAGTTGCCAGTTTTTTCTGATCAAAGCAACCTCCGATCCCGTTAGGGCAAGCGGGGTCGCAAAGCTTTTCGTTCTAGCGTCGACCTTTTTAGCTGATCGACAGTCGATGTCAGTTCTTGCTCGCGCGAACGCTTTTTGTCCGGTAGGTTGTCTAGATTCATCCTGATTGGTCGGTTCAGCGGATCGGGGGCTTTTCTGTGAGGTTTCCAAACTGATAGCATGTCTCAGTTCTCCAAAATGATGTTTATTCAAACAGTGTGCTTTTTTGCGAGCGACCAAAGTCAATTGGCTGGTTTTGGGCAAAATAGGTTCGTCTTGTTGGTCGAAACTCTGGGACCTATCTCGAGCATCTATTCGCGCGACGCGCTGCAAGGGATCGACGATCGTGCCAATATCCGATTGGCCCGGTCCCACGGTTCGACAGAGTCTACTCTCGGCGGCGGCGTCTAGACTGTAAGACCGTTTCCTCTGTTTCCGCTCCTTCACGGATTCTTCACTTCCCAGCAGACAGTGATAACTCTCGCTGGCTCCCATGGCTAATTTGGAACAAGGCGATGCAAATGGTCTTTGGACATAAAAATATTAAGCTGAAATAAAAATAGTATTGTCAAGAAAGGGAGGGTAATCTTACCGAAAGAACGACAACATCATCATCAGAATGACCCAGGGGGGATTCGAAGCACCCATCTCTGGATCTCCAGACCAGCGCTCTAACTATTTGAGCTACTGGGCCCATGATGAGCTGTCGTAAACCTCTTTAAGTACTCTAACGAGCCTATTTTACTTTATTATTATTATTATTACATTATTTATATTACGTACATCGGTCCGCTTGAAATTAATGCTCTAGCACAAAGCCCCAGATGGCTTTAAAATGCTTAAAAAAGGAGTCGTTCAAAATAGCGAAAAATCCGTGAAAGCTCCCAAACTCAGAGCCTTATCCAAAACGGGATTTAACGGATTAGATTTAAATTAATTTTGCTTGTAACACAGTACAAAATATAAATAGCCGGCTGAAATTTTGCCCTACACGTTGTACATGTATTATCTTGTAGTGTGACCAAGAAATTACGTTTACTTATTAACCCCGCGTTATTGACGAATTAAAGTTAAATCTAATCCGATAAATCCAATTTTGGATAAGACTCTCAGAGACAAACCCGCTGAGCAAATAGTATATAGTGAACCCTGTACTATTACTGTATTACTCGTGCATTATGCGCTAAATTTAGTTTAATGATTTACTAATGATAATTATCGAGAAATACAGCTTGTCACAGACTCATATGCAGTAGAGTGAAATTAATTCAGTGTGCCCAATCGTAAATCTTTTGTGATCTATGTACTTTTGGTTCATTGGATCTGAATACATACCTAGTTTAAAGTAGATTAACCTCAAAATGTTTGAGTCCTCCTGTTTAAGCCTTACTAATGTCAAGTATATATTCTGTACAAGAGAATATTGCATAAGTGGGCGTAGAAATTAAACTTGATGGACAGATATGTAGGTAAGCTAACAGTCAAGTATAATCAATCATCAAGCTATAACTCTACCAACTGTGCTCTGCAAAGCGTCAATGATGTATTACAGAAGCATCAGCGAGCCTACATGGCCACAAATATTATCTCCCATGTGTCACCGTAGCTTTCCTGAGTTTTTGCAAAATAGTTACAATGCTAAACTACCGCCGGATCTACATGGTAATATCAATACCAAGAGTACATAATAGTGTCTCACTCTATATAGTGTCATAATAGTGTCTCTATCTACACATGTAATATCATTATCGAGAATACATAATATAGTGTCTCACTCTAGTGAGAAGACACTATTATGTACTGTTCGTAATATGTAGCTACTGTATGTATACTAAATTATGTTTAAAATATTTAATGCTAGTAAGCGTAGTATATGTAGTTCAAAATCAAATATAAGTAAAGTGACTGGATATAGCTGGTTTGACTTAACGGATTTAGCGCTGCTAAACTTCTCGTGCAAAATTCGATGATTTGGACGATTTAACGGATTAGCGCACCTGAGTGTGAAACATTACGGTACCGAGTGCCGCGGCTGCAAAACAGTACAATTATTACAGTAACACTACTATTTATTGATTGATAAGTAGTAGTGTTATTTCCAGAAGGACCAAAAAAATAAGAAAAATGTATCAAAAAGTTTCATCATTATTTCATTGTAAACTCCATTTTGATGGTAAACAGTATATATGGGAGAGCGCTTTGTACTTACAGACGTGTGGCTCTGTTTAGGAATAATTGCAAAATATCGCACAACTATGATATGCAACAAGGGGGCTAACTAAAGAGGGGACTTCTGACTAGAGGCTGCAATGACTGCCAAAGACATTAGACAAGTGATTGGTATTCAAACAACATTTTTTGTGAGGAAGCGCCTTGTGGGAAGCAAAAGCTAGTAAAGTCTTCTTCTGGAAATTTAATATCCCCATTTGGCACAACAAATTGAATTCGATTGACTGGCCTATGATTAGTGTAGGTTTAATAAGTAGCATAAAAAGTTAAACATCAACTTAACTTTACAAAAGTTTGCGGTCATGGCTAAACATAAATTTAAATTCGATGACCATTAGGTTAATTTTCATATTGTTGTACTTTAAAGTTGCTATAAAATGGCTACATGAAAGTTCCTAAGTTTGGGTTAACTTTATTTTTATTTGAAATAAGTCTAACTTACTCACTTACTTACTCTTGACCGAAATAGGTCTATTTTACACCCTTAAAATAATTCCAATAACTGTGCCCCAAAAGGAAAACATAAAGCAATCTAAAATTGATCTAAAACAGTAATTTAAAGATGCATAAAGACCATTATATTTTTATTAGGTTTATTAGATCTGCAAAATTAGATTTTATCCTTTAAGGTTTAGAAGCCAATGAAGTCCAAATTTTATCAAACCCAGCCAAATGGAAAAAAATTCTAAACTATGCTTAACGTAAAACTTCTGCACCAAACTATAGGTATTAAGGCGAAACAGGCTTTATGGAAGGCAATTATTTTTTCTGAGTTTGATGGACATTAACTGAAAAAACAAAAAAAACCGACAGCCTTACAATAATGTTTAGAACGGCAAGTAATACGCAAATATTTTTTTTAAATTTCAGTATAGTTTCAATTGTACAACTAAAAAACTTTGTACAAGTTCTCGCCTACAATAGTTTTAACTCAGATCTACTTAGTCACTCGTAAAGCGACTCAATTCATTAAAAATAAACCAGTTTGTTGTTTAATATTTAGTAGTTTGATTTGTATGATTTTTAATAATTCACTATTGTGCCGAACAAAAAGTACATATATCATTTTTATAGCAGACGCAGCAGATAAGAGATAGAAAGCGGATTAGAAAAACAAAGGTCGTACCTTAACTTAAATCATGCACAAGAATGTCACATTAGTTGACTGTTAATATAAGTTTAAATCAAAGTATTGGTAATACTTCAGCCTAAGGTCAGCCCTATACTTACCGGGTCACTGAAACAACAGCTGTGTAGATTAGCCTGAATTACTGAATGTACATGGGAAAAAACATAGCTACAGCCATAGGTTATTACGTTAATTCAATGGTCTTCATTATTCTTGTTGGTTTTGATCAATATACTCACACAACACCTGTCTACCAAACAGCTACTGCAATACCCTACGTAGTAGGGCAAAAAAGTTTAACTTTAACTTTAACTAAAATTAAAAAAGTTAGGGGTCATACTTTAACTTTTACTTTAACTACAAAAAAGTTAGGGGTCTTACTTTAACTGTAACTTTACTTAAATTAAAACACCCTTACTTTAACTTAAACATTAAAGTTATTTAAAAAAGTTATATAAAAGTCATTGATTTTGGGCTTACTTTAACAACTTAAATTAACGCCTGAGCCTTACTTTGACTGTAACTTTAACTTAAATGGAAGCATTGGACTTCCTCTAATTTTAACTTTAACTTAAATGCAATTGGTCTAACTTTTTTGCCCTACTATGTAGTCCACACAGGGATCCTGACTTCAGACTGATTGAGGGAATTAATCAATAACACAACACATGCTTACTTGCTTAATTTTCTTGCCTAATTTTCTCAGGGAAGAATACTATTTGCTAAATGTAAGCAAGGCTAGCAAGAATTCCGTTGAATAAAAGAATCATAAATTCAGCCCATTACTCGAAAACCACCTGTAACTTTACTTTTGTAATGAGCTCGTAGCTATAATTTGAAAGCAAATAATTGAGCGTTAACAAAGTGCTGGCTTGGTGTTTTTGCTTCAAAATAAAAGCTCGAAAGCCAGCAAGCAAACAGAACGACCTCAAAACTGGGCAAAGACTCTGCTTGGGTCGAAATTGGAAGCTAATCTGGGTTTTCAGGGGATACCCCCGGCTCAGAGGAAAAATTACCATCGGGAAAGAAATTGGCTGCTACACTAGCAAACTTTTAAACAAAATTTTTGTACATCACTTTCCGGCCAACCTTCGTTACATTTTGCAAAAATCGAACGCCAAAAACAAGACATTTTTTTCATATTACTGCGGCTAGGATACGCAGATAACGTATTTGCGCCAAAAGCCCCAACGAAATAATTTTAGTGAATGTCCTCAAAGGTAATAGGCCTCATCCAAAAGTTTTCAGCGCACGATAATGGATTTTCAAGAATAGCACCATCTTTGTCGAACAATAGTCAGCTTACGTTAATCACAAAGTTTACGTTGGCACTATTAAGTAATGCATTTGCTTCAAAAGAACTTTAAAGGAAATAAGTTTTTCAACACAAACTTATGTTTCGCCAGTGGCGTATTTAACTAGCGAATTCTGCGGAGGAGGCAGTGTTCAGTATTGGCACGGGTCAAAAATATTTAGGTATATTAAATGTTTATTATTACATCAGACTAGGATATGTATAGTATATCCCATAAGACTGGGGAACCAGAGGAACCCCCCAAAATTTGCGGAAAAACAATATTTATATTTTTCTTCCGCCTAGAGGCGGAATTATTAGAATCATAAAGTTGCATGAAATGCGTGCAAGGTAATTATGTACGTATTACATCGCTATATGTTTATCACAACGCTAGTTTATAGCCGAAAGCGTGTTGCAACCGTGGGGGGCATGACCGCCATAAAGAATCACAGAAAGTAAACTAAAATCTCAAGCAAGCTACACAAAATAACATCAATCCATAGAAAAGCAGAACGTTTGACAACAATAAAATTCTGCCCCCGTCTGATTTTGAATTGTGTATTCGCTGCACGTATCCCCCCTTGGCTGAAAGTTTGTTTCGTCTGGTAACTGTCTGATTGGCTGTTTGAAAGCGTTTAAAAGCGTTTAAAAGTAGATACCTAACACGACCATTTTATAGCTTGACAAAAAATGAAGCACTCAGTGGTATTTAATTTTACAAGAAGATAAGATATATGAACAATAAAAAAACTTCATTTTAATTTGAATCTAAATTTTGATGATTTTAATTAAATGGCACTTTGGCAACAATGGCAAATTGAAGGCAGCTAAACTTGAATAATGATTAGTGCGGTGGTCAGTGCCATTGCCTGATAAACCGCAGGTTGCCGATTTGATTGTCGCTCATGCGATAACCGATGAATCTAAATTGCGATAAATTCTTACATTTAATAATTTTTCTGATTACGCGAATTTTACTTTCTACCCAGGAATTTTACTCCGTTCAATACTCTACTTGTTTAAAAATATTTTCAAGTAATGGCCAACCAAATGTCCCAATTTTTGTAAAAAATCTGCGTGAAAACCGGTTTATAATGCAAACATGCTATTTGCTGTCAATTTTTCGCTGCATGAAAATTGGGTTTGTTCTAGTGTTTCCGAGTTCGAATCCGAAAACAACCGTACTGTTTAAGTTGAACATTAAAAACCAACCGATTCATTATTTAATAATAATAGGGCGTCTGTGTCCGCCTCTGACACCTCAGCAAGTATTTCAATCTTATAGGACCTTTATACTTGCAGCATTAATATTTTATTTCAATATATACCAATTAAAGTTTCATTCCATAGAAATTGCATGTATGTATTTGAGAAATGCGGCCTTCAATATGGTTGAATCCAAAACTCAGCTGACAGCGGCCCTTTTAAATAGAATCATACAATATTCCCGCGCACAAACCTTTAAAAAACAGGTTATTAATTATTTTAGAAGGCGTACATAACTTTAAGATGCTCATACATTAAAAGAAAAACAATTAGAATAAAAAATTTTATCTCGAAAACTGATCAGGCCAATAATACGATAATTGAAGGTTCATGTAGCCACAGACAAGTACAGTCAGTGTCGTAGTAACATTGAAAGATGTATAGTAGCAAAAAATAGAAAAAACTTATTTGAATACTTAAATTACTAAAATTTCGAATACTTAAACTTAAATTAAAATTAAGGCAGCAACTTAAACTTAAACTTAATTGTTTTTCAAAATGAGAACTTAAACTTAAACTTAAACTTAAACTTAATTAAAATCGAGGGACGAACTAAAACTTAAACTTAAATGAATGAGGGCATACTTTTAAAGCCTAGGCAGAACTCTACCACAGATATGTGGGAAGGTTACAGGGGTCCGTGAACGGCATTTGCCTGAGGGACTGGCCACCTTCCACGGATGTAGTCGCTTCTGAGGTGGCACCCCTGACGCTCGAGGGCACTAAACGGAGATGAGCACCGAGCCCCATGCTGGATCAGCCGGACGTTAAATCTAGGGGTTACCTTTACCTTTTTTACCTTTACCACGACGTTGAAAAAGTAGCAATGTTCTGCGAACCGCTGTGTCGCCGAAGCGTTAATGATCTAGCCTCTCTCAACAAAAACCGTGCAAACCGTGAGGTTAGTGCAGTAAAAGTAAAATATTTGTTATTGTGACAATGACATACCTAAAATCAGAAACCTAGTTATTAACAAATAATACATAATGGAAGGGTATGACACTCTTCGCATTGGTTTTGGCAGCGTGGCAGATGCGTTACACATTAGCGGCTACAAAAGGACCCAAATCTCAATGTTTTCAACCAAGTACTAGACCCCAAACGGGTCCTAC